>CAUYLG010067828.1:0-49098 GCA_963573385.1 Cacajao melanocephalus
GTGGCTGGGTAATTGCTTTAACCTGGGTGACGGTGGTTGCTGTCAGCCGTGTTCGCGCCACTGCGCTCCAGCCTGGGTTACACAGCGAGACTCCATATAAAAAAAAAAAAAAAAAAAAAAAAAAAGGATACAAAAGAACAAATGAGTTCCCAGTTATTTTCCTTCCGAACCCCCAGAGGGGGTTTTTGCCTCCATCGACTTGAAGGGAACACAAAAGGAGCCTTTCCAAGGCTTCAGCTTTCAGTATTTATCTGAATCTGTAAAACTGATTTGCAACTTATACTTGGAGGCTATTTAAAGTACTTTGTTTTGATGCATTATATACATTGTGCTATCTGCTTGACATGGAAACTTCCTCTGTCGGGTTGTTGTTTTTTATATTCGTCCCAGCCTCAGTTTCCTCAGCTGCCAAATCAAGACACTAATACCTAACTTGCTGGTTGCTGTTTGGATGGAATGAGCAAACATGTACAAAACAATGTGTTGGTTCTTTTTTTTTCTTTTTTTTTGAGTTGGGGTCTCACCCTATCACCCAGGCTGGAGTGCAGTGGTGCAATTTTGGCTCACTGCAACCTCTGCCTCCTGGGTTCAAGTGATTTTCCTCCCTCAGCCTCCCAAGTAGCTGGGACTACAGGCATGAGCCACCATGCCCGGCTAATTTTTGTATTTTTAGTAAAGGTGGGGTTTTGCCATGTTGGCCAGGTTGGTCTCGAACTCCTAGCCTCAAGTGATCTGCCAGCCTTGGCCTCCCAAAGTGCTGGGATTGCAGGCATGAGCCACTGTGCCTGGCTAATGTGTCAGTTATTTCCCCCCTTTACTGTTTTTTTCTGGCACTGAAATGATGCCGATGTATTGATCAATTAAAAATAATCTTTTTCTTTTAAAGAAACAAAAACCGTTTCACTTACTGGTGGATCATTGCTTTTATGTACCAAGATTTTCTATTACAAACCTCAAATTTTTTTTTGAAGTAGAGAAAAGAAAAGGAATCCATAGCACAGGGGATAAAAACATGGATTTTGGAATGTGATTTGGGTCCTGACTTTGTTTATTTCTAACTATGAGACCTTGGGCAAGTTACTTAACATCTCTGAGGTTCAGTTTCTTCATTTATAAAAATGGGAATAATGGTTATGCCAAGATATATGCCTAAAAAATAGGAAATATAAAGATTAGGAGGAAAGAAATACAAGCTATTATTTGCTGATCTATATTGACTGTATAAAATCCGAAAGAAACTACAAATAAATTATTAGAAGAAAAATGAGACATTAGCATGGTTGCTGGATACAAAATCAATATACAAAAATCAATTCAATTTTTATACACCAATAGCAGTCAGTTGGAAAATTCAATTTAAAATAAACCGTTCACATTAGCCACAAAATATGAAAGCACCTAGGAGTAAATATAATATAAGCTATGAAAGCTTTTTATGGAGAAAATTATAAAATTTTATTGAAATACATTGAGACCTAAATAAGTAGATAGATCATGTTCTTGGACAAAATACCCTGTGTTTTAAAGATGTAAATTCCCCAAACAAGACTTTTGATTCAATACAATTCCAATTAGATTTACAGCAGAGTTGGAACTTAACAAAGTAATTCTTATGTAGTATAACAAGGGGCCAAGATCCTCTTAAAGAATAAGACGAAGCTGGAGGGATTTTCTTCCACCAGATAGCAAGATTTCTCATAAAGCTTTAGTAATTCGGGTGGTGATCAATGAATAGGACAGAAGAAAGAGCCCAGAAACAAATTATGCATATCTGGAAACTTGATTCTTGATAAGGTAGATGGGGAAGGAACGAAATAGTCAATTGATAGTACTGGGAAAATTAGTTATCCCTACCCAAAAAAAAAAAAAAAAAAAGGAATTTGGTTCTTACCTCACAATCTACACAAAGATAACTTTCATGTGAGTTAAAAAATTAAAAATGAAGGGAAAAACCAGAAAACTTTTTCTTTTTTCGAGACAGTCTCTCACTCAGTTGCCCCGGCTGGAATGTAGTGGTAAAATCTTGGCTCACTGCAACCTCTGACTCCCAGGTTAAAGCCATTCTCATGTCTTAGCCTCCAGAGTAGCTGGGACCTTAGGTGCGCACCATGCCTGGTGAATTTTTGTATTTTTAGTAAAGACAAGGTTTCACTATGTTGGCCAGACTGGTCTCGAATTCCTGAGCTCAAGTGATTTGCCTGCTATGGCCTCCCAAAGTGCTGGGATTACAGGTGTGAGCCACCAGGCCTAACCTAGAAAACTTTTATGACACAATATATGAGCATATCTTGATAATCCTGAGGTCATGAAACATACACACTATAAAGAAAAAGGTCAATAAATTTGACTCTATTAGAATTAAGAAGCTGTTTCTCACAAGATTGAAAAGAAAAGCCACACTCTGGGAGAAGATATTTGCAACATATATAACCAACTAAGGATTAATATCCAGAATACATAAAGAATGACTGCAAATGTGTAAGTACAGTACATGTGTAATAAAATAGTGGGCAAAAGATGTATGCAGGTAACACAAGGAAGAGGAAACACAAATGGGAAAGAAACATATGAAAAGATGCTCAACTTCACTGATAATCAGGAAATTACACAGTAAAACCACAGCGAGATACCATTATATGTCCATCAGATTGCTGAAAATGAAAAAGATGGCAATACCAAGCATTAGGAGGAATATGGAGTAACGGAAACCCTTGTCTACTACCGTAGGGTATGTACATTTGTACAACCATTTTGGAAAACATTTCGGAATTGTCTACAAAGTTGAACATACACACATATGCTATGAGCCAACAAATCCATTAACAGAATATTAATGGAAATGAGCCAACACTTCCATTAGCAGAATATACTCTAAAGGGTGTCTTATATGCGGGTACCAAAAGATGTGTACAAAAATGTTCATAGTTGGCCGATTGTGGTGGCTCATGCCCATAATCCCAGCACTTTGGGAAACTGAGGTGGGTGGATTGCTTGAGCCCAGGAGTTTGAGACCAGCCTGGGTAACATGGCAAAACTCCACCTCTACAAAAAAATACAAAAATTAGTGGTGCACAGTGGTGCGTGCCTGTAGTCCCATTACTCAGGAGGCTGAGATGGGAGGATCGCTTGAGTTCAGGAGGTGGAGGCTGCAGTGAGCTGAGATTGCGCCACTGCACTCAGCTTGGGCAACAAGTGAGATGCTATCTCAAAAAAAAAAGTTCATAATATCATTTTTTAGAGTAACAAAGATAATGGACTTAGCCAAAATGCCTATGTACAGAATAATGGATAAAGAAATTGTGTTAATTTATTCAGTGGAATCCTATTCAGAAGTAAAAATGAGTATATTACTACTATGTATATCAGCTAGGATGAATTTCACTTTTTTGAGTGAGAGTAAGCAGTCATAGAAGAATACCTATAGTATGATTCCATTTATAGAAAATTCATTGATAGGTAAGTAAAATCATATTTTGTTTGAAGATCCATACAGGGAAGGTAAAACTATACAGGAAGTCTAAGGAATGATTAAAACAAAATTGAGGGTAGTGTTTACTGTAGGGTGTGGTGGAATTGACAGGAAAGGGTAAGAGATCGGGGAGGAGCACAGAGGAAGCTTCTGAGACATGGCCGATATTCTATTGGACTTTCATGTCATGATTATTCTTCAGACAGTACATGAACTTTCATTTCATGATTATTCTTCAGACAGTACATGTGTGTCTTAAAGCTTCCTTTGTATGCTATATTTTATAATAATTTTTATTTTAATAATAATATAATTATTATAATAAAGACACAATCTCAGAGACGGGCGATGATTTGTCCAGAGTAAGAAGGAGACAAGGATATAAACCATGGTCTCCAGGTTGGTGTCCCATTCTGAAGCGTTAGTGATAGCCCTCAGCCTTCTGCTGCCTGTGGCTTTCTCTCTCCATTGCACCTGTGCGCTCATGACTCCCTGAGGCCTGTGACTCCTTCCTCCAATTTGCAGGCCTCCCTCACAGGACAAGAAATTAAATTATGAGGCCGTATTTCCAAACAAGACTGTATATTTCTCTGCAATTCGTCCTTAGGAGGCAACATTGAAACCCAAATACCAGATGTGTCAGTCATCAACAAAAGGGCCAGTATGCAGGTCTAATTTTTTGAGCATTTGTCAAACGCCAGACATTTCTGGCAAATGCCAGAAAGGAGTTGCCAGAAATGCTGACATCAGAAAGGCCTTTGGAGATAACACTGTCCAAGTAGTCCTCCTTCTTTTTTTTTTCTTTTTTTTTTTTTTTGAGGTGGAGTCTCGCTCTTTCACCCAGGCTGGAGTGCAGTGGTGTGATCTTGTCTCACTGCAACCTCTGCCCCACGGGGTTCAAGCAATTCTCCTGCCTTAGCCTCCCGAGTAACTGGAATTACAGGTGCCCGCCTTCACACCCAGCTAATTTTTGTATTTTTGGTAGAGATGGGGTTTCTGTTGGCCAGGCTGGTCTGGAACTCCTGACCTCAGGTGATCCTCCCGCCTTGTTCTCCAAAAGTGCTGGGATTACAGGTGAGAGCCACTGTGCCTGGCCGAGCCCTTCATTTTATCTGAGTGCTAGGAACTTACCCATGGCCATAGAGCGAGGAAGTGGCGGAGCTGGAACTAGACTGCCCACCTCCTAAGCTCCTGGGAAGCTGCTTCCATTGCTCCGAGTCGGCAACAGTGTCCTCCTGCTCTTAGGTTCCTGAGAGCATTCAGGAAAATGGAGAGTAAATGTGGGGTGGGGGTGAATGTTTGCACACTGTTTCCCGTGATTATGACCTCTGGGTTGCAATTGCAAAAGACTCTTCTGAATCATCAGAGAAACACCCTAGAATGTTCTGAATCGTTTTGGTATTAACTCATTCTAGAATCCAGGGTATTCCAAAATCTTGGCTAATAAGGGTATTAATTGATTTAGCAAATATTTACTCTCACCTGTCCAGTGCAAAGTATGGAATTAACTTGCATGTGGTTGTGGGAAGACAGGCAGAAGTAAAGAGGAAAGAGGCTTGTTTTTCTTTTCTTTTATTTTTTATTATTTTTTTTGAGATAGAGTCTTGCTCTGTTGCCCAGGCTGGAGTGCAATGGCATGATTACGGCTCACGGCAACCTTGAACTCCGGGCTTAAGTAATCCTCCTGCTTCAGCCTCTCAAGTGGCTAAGACTGCAGGTGTGTCCCACCATGCTCAGATAATTTTAAAATCTTGTAGCAGAGATGGGGTCTTGCTATGTTGCCCAGGCTGGTCTCAAACTCTTGGGCTCAAGGGATCCTCCTACCTCAGTCTCTTGAAGTGCTAGGATTACAGGTGTGAGTCACTGCACCTACCCAGGCCTGTTTTTTAAAGAATGGGGACCCTGATGGAGTTGGTTAGAGAAAGGTGAATCAAGACATTGGTATCAAGGTGGTTTGTTAGTTTATTGAACACACTGCTGCTGTAACAATTTACCACAAACTCAGTGGTTTTAAACAGCACACACTTATCTTCTAGATCTGTAGGTTAGAAGTGTGGTGCAGAACTCACTGGGCCAAAATCACGGTGTTGACCAGGCTGCATTTCTTTCTGGAAGCTGCAGAAGAAAGTAATTTCCTTGCCTTTTCTAGCTTCTAGAGGTCACCCACATTCTTGACTCACTGCCCCTTCCTCCATCTTTAAAATCAGCAGCATTGCATCTATCTGACATTCCTCCAAATCACATCGTCTGACTTTCTTGTCTTCTTCTTCCACCTTTACAGACTCTTTAGAATCAGTCAGGCCCACCTGGATAATTCAGGATTATCTATCTGCTGACTGGCAACCTTAATTCTATCTGTTACCTTAATTCCTCTTTGCCATTCATGTTTACAGATTCTGAAATTAGGACATGGACATCTTGGGGTCTTTATTCTGCCTACCTCACCTAACGTGTGGCAATTTATGTAACCAAATTTCTTAAACTAATCAGCTTTTCCTGGAAGAATGGAGCCCAGTTCCAAGGAGTGTATCTATGAACACCTTTAAATGACCTGTATCTGTCTCTTGCAGATTTACCTGTAATAGCCTTCTGGGCTTCCTCTGTCATAACATGTACATGGAGGGATTATCAGCGAATGGGGGGCAGACACAGTACATGCACTAGAGGTACAGAGGAATGAAATACAACTTCTGCTCTCGAGGAGCCCATGATCAAATGAGCCCACATTGCAGTAGCAAGGGCTGCTACCTTGAATTTCAGTGGTATAAAACAACCACCATCTTATCTCAGTTTTCAACTGAGCTGGCATCATCTGAAGGTTCGGCTGGGCTGGACATCCAAGAAAGCCCCTCATGTGGCTGGCAGTTGATGCTGGCTATCAGCTGGAACACAGACAGAGATGTCTAGTGGAGGTCTGACGCATGGCCTCTCCAGCATCATGGTCTCCAAGTGGTTAGACTTCTTCCATGGTGGATGGTGCAGAAGGAGCGTTTGAAGAGAAACTGTGTGACCTTTTATGACCTAGTCTTGGAAGTTAAATAGCAACACCCTCATGATACTCTACTGGTTGAAGCACTCACAGGCCCTCCCAGACTCGAGGAGAGGGGACGTTGCTCCCACCTCTCAATGGGAAGAAGCCAAAGAATTTGTGGCCATTTGCTTGAAAACTGCCACAACTGTAAGACGGGGAACTCAGTGGGGGCAGCAAGGATGCATGTCTTGTCTGCCGCTGTATCCCCAGCCCCTTGCACAGTGACTGCATCTAGTTGGAGGTGTGTGGATGTTGACTGAGGGATAATCATGATAACTAGACATTTACGGAGTGCTTGTGAGTTTATCAACTCGTCTACTCTTCGCAGCAACGCTAGGAAGTGGGTGCTCTTACTATCCCTGTAGCGCAGTTGAGGAAATCAAGGCATGGACTGGTTAGAGAACTTGCTGAAGTCATGTAGCTGGGCAATGGGGGAGCTGGGATTTGAACCCTGGTAGTTTGTCTCCAGAGCCCATGCCCTGAATCATGTTTCCATGGTAACAGATACATAAACAGTCCGTTAAGACTCATGATGACTAGTGCTACTAGTGAGGGGTCTGCAAGACCCCCTGGGAGGACACTGGACCAAGTGGGCAGTGGAGGGAGAGGCAGGAAGTGTTTCAGAGAGGGGCTGCATCTTCAAGGAGGATGTTTGTGAGGATAGAGTTGCAGGGAGAGTGTCTTAGGATAAGGACCAGCATGAACAAAAGTCTGGAGGTGTGAAAAAAATGAGTTATGGTTCCTGAGAAGTTCACTGGGCTGTGTGCAGGTGATGATAGGACGGAGATGAGGTTGGAGAGGAAGGTGAGGCCCAACTTGCTAAGACTGGAATGCTGTGCTCAAGGACTTTAGCTTTAACCCTGGAAGAAGCTGGACATTCATCATGGTTTTGAAAGGTCACTCTGGTCTTGCGGTGCATGGGCTTGCCAGCGGGAAGAAGCTGCTGGAAGAGAAGGCTTTCTGAAAGTAGCCTTCTCTCCTGAGCTTGTGCGCTTAGCTTAGTATGTCTGCACATTGGTGAGCAGAGCCTGCAGCAGTGGCTAGTGCGACAGATGGCACCAGGAATCTCTAAAGGAAACTTTTGAGGATGAGGCACAGGAAGAGGAAATCAGTGGTGGCAAAAACACTGGGAGCCGTCTGGTATCCCACTGGATCCCATAGCCGTCTGGGAGAGGAGAATGTTGTCTGCATTGACAGATGAGGAAACTGAGACTGAGAGAGGAAAAATGACTTGCCTGTGTTCACACAGCTGGTAGGTGGCATGGGAACTAAGAACGGTATCTTTCTGTCTTCAAGGCCCACGAGTCTGCTTTGGGCCATTTGATTACTCAGACCTGCTGGCGGGCCCCAGTGAGCCGTTCTGCCCCATCCCCAGCTCCCCAAATCAGCTTGAAAGATGAAAGCTCAGAGGGAAAGGCCATACCTAGAGTGCCAGGGCCAGCCACACAATTAGCAGGGCTCAGAGCAAAATAAAAATGTAAGGGTTCTTGTTTAAAAGTTGGTATGCATTTCACAACAGCGATAGCAAAGCATTAAACTAAGCATGGTCCCTTCTCAGAGCCGGGCCCTGTGTGACAGCACAGGTCTCATGCAACAGAGTAGTAATGTGCATGGCCGCTGTAGATGTATCTCCATCTCTACCAAAGCCCAGGACAGTCCAGATCAGCTCAGCTGGGTGGAGAAGTACTCGGGGTCTCATGGTGGAGAAGGGAGAGGCTGTGAGAGGATGAGAGGTGCACTCAGCAGGGGCCATGTCCATTCCCAGAGATTTTTGAAGCTCACTGCTGGCAGGACACCCTCTCGTGTCCTGTGGAAAGGAAGTCAAACATGAGTTTTCACTCCCAGTGTTGGAGGTGTCCAGTTGAGCCCTGAGGGCTAGAAGCAGGGCTGAGGAGATGGGGCCCAGAGCACCTGGTTTAACCAAAGCTGTTTTGCTCCTTTGGTTTTATGTCCTGGGTCTTTTGTAGGATGCTCTTCTGGTAAAAGGTCTCTGTTACTGCAAACACATTTGGAAACCACTGTGGCCCTCACTGATGGGCATCATTCTCTCACTTTGACCTATGATCACAGGTGGCATAGGCGCATCCATTTAAGTATTCTTACCCCGTTGTTCCCAGCATGACTTACCTTAAGGTGACAGTTTGATGAATCATTCTCATGGTGCCAGTTCATCCACAGCCACTTATCTGGCCGTGAAATATCAATGAGAGGCAATTCCAAAGCCAGCCTGCTCTGGAGGGAACATTCTCTGACCAGGTGCTAGGCTGATAAACTGAGCCTTCTCCAAAACATGAGCCTGTGCCTTTCCGTGCCTTCTGTTTGAGTGGCATTCACGGAGGCAGTGCCCACGCTCCAACACCCCAGTGCACACATACCAGTAACCCCCACTGAACAGTGTCTACATATGCTCCTCACCCATCCTTCCAACTCAGATGGGACTCATGGCAACAATACTAACATTCACAAACATTTATTGAGCACCGACTGTGTGTTGGGTGCTATCGTGAATGCTTTCATTTAGCCCTTCCAACTATTATTATTCCACATTATCCCCCCTGGATCTGGGTTCAAGCCCAGCCAGTCTGATTGCAGAGCCTTAACTACTCTGCATATATTCAACTATTGATTGATTGATTGATTGATTGATTGAGACAGAGTCTCACCCTGTCATCCAGGCTGCAGTGCAGTGACACAATCTTGGCTTACTGCAACCTCTGCCTCCCGGGTTCAAGTGATTCTCCTGCCTCAGCCTCCCAAGTAGCTGGGACTACAGGTGTGTGCCACCACGCCTGGTTAATTTTTGTATTTTTGGTAGAGACAGGGTTTCACCATGTTTGCCAGTCTGGTCTCGAACACCTGACCTCAAGTGATCTACCCACCTTGGCCTCCAAAAGTTCTGGGATTACAGGTATGAGCTACTAAACCCAGCCTCAACTATTTCTGACATGCTGCTATGGTCTGCGTGTTTGCATCCCCCCAAAATCCGTATGTTGAAACCTAATTTTTAATGCAACAGTATTAAAGAGTGGGGCCTTTGGGAGGAGATAAGATAATGAGGGCTTTGACTTCATGAATGGGATTAGCACCCTTATAAAAGAGGCCTGAGGGAGCTTGTTAGCCCCTTTTTGCTCTTCTGCCATGTGAGGACACATAGAAACTGCTATCTATGAGGAACAGGGGAACGGGCCTTCATCAGACAGCAGATCTGTTGATGCCTTGATCTTGGGCTTTCTAACCCCTGAAACTATGAGCAATACATTTCTGTGGTTTATAGATGACCCAGTCTAAGCTATTTTGTTATTGTAGCCCAAATGGGCCAAAGTGCATGCCTTCTAAATTCAGGTACGTGAAATTAGTAGTGAGTAAAACAGATGCGTCTCTGTCATTATGAAGCTAACACTCTGGGGTGGGGGCGGTGGACGTCAGTCATCCACCCAAATACTCAATTGCAAGTGGCGATTGGCTGCAGAAGAGAGGCGAAGGGAGCTATAAGAACATGTGATGGGGAACCATGTGGTTTCAGGGAGACCATCACCAGGAAGTCATTTTCAACATGAAGGCTGAGTGGACATTAACTAGTGTGGGGGATTTCATTTTTATGCTGAAGAAGGTGGGTGTAGTGCAGAGGGAGACCAGGATGGTGCAGGGGGAAGGCACATGCCTCTAGGGCAGGAAGGGTTAGAGGGAGAGATAACAGGCAGCCTCAGAGTTAGCAAGAGGAATAGGGCAGCTGAGAAACATCTCATCCCAACCTGCCCAAACGGGATGATGGAATTAAGCAATGTAACTGCACCATCTTGGGACAGAGGCCCGTTTATTTGCGATGTGATGGGAAGACAGGGCTAATATCCTGTCCTTCCAGTGTCCACTCCTGAGCTTAGGGAAGCTACTTTCAAGATCAGGCTTCCTTCCTCTGAGATGAAGGTGGCTGCTTTTGGACTATGGCTAAATTACTTTTTGGCACCTGACTTCAGGAATTTGTTAATTTAGGGAGTCTAGAATTCAGGCAGGTCTCAAAGTGTTCCCCAGCCAAGTACGATGTGCATCCCAGCGGGCTCTGGTTGTGACTGGAACCCTGAAAGATAAAAGTCTTTTATCTTTCCTCCCTTTTCCTTTTGTCAGAAGCAGGGTCTTCTTATCAATGGTCTATTTGTGCTGAGGTTGCTCATTTCTTGTTTTCGTTATGTTAAGTAGGACCAATGCAAGTGTCATGAACTAAATGAGGATTTATCATACGGATGTTGGGATGTTTTCTGAAATCCAAAGAGACCCGTGGCTGAGCCTTAGAAACAAACAGACCCAGGTGGTGGGGCATAATGCAGGATCCCCGCTCTGGAGCTGGCAGGGGACACAGGGACTCTGCTTTATTCCTTCAGTCATGGGTAGACTAGAGAGAGCTTAGAGAAGAGCTGCTCCTGCCCAGGAAGCGGAAAAGAGCCCACTGTGCAAGAGGAAGACGATGTTCTACTTCTTGCCATTAAACATAGAAACTGTCCCCACTAATAAAATATGGTCCAGTGAATGTCTAGACTTGGCCAATCAGGTCAACCATCTCTGCCACATCAAGAGAATTAAGTGCAGGGATGTAGAGGGGAGGTGTAGTGTGGCCAGATGAATCCCCTTCTGAGCTGAGTTGAAAATGTGAGGCAAAGGGAGACAACTTCCTCTTAATACCAATCAGTTGAGTTGAGTCTTAAGATGGCACCTAAATAAGCAGGCCACGCATAAATCCTATGTCCTGGCTTATGTCCAGATCTCATTTCATTTAAAGTATTCCCTTGCTCTTGAAGTCAGCCGTGGGCGCTGGCTCCTCATTGGTCCATCTCATCCAACATGGCTACATTAAAACGGGAGGCTTATTTCCTATTGGCTCACACAGTCCCAATATTGCTTTAGGAGAAGTGAGAGCTTACTGCTCATGGGTCCAGCTGCATTTATCTTAGTACATCAAAATATAGCAATGCCAGAAATGAACATGCTTTCATATTGGCATTTGCCATTGTAGGTAAAGTTACTTTAGCTTTCTTATCCCAGCTCTTGGAGCATATGGACAAACCCAGTATTCACTTTTCTCTTTTCGTATTCCATGGCAAGATAGTCATGAACAGAATTTTAAGAAAATAACCTAAAGTTATGCACTTTAGGTTCTAGGTCCAAAACACAGCATAGAGTTGGAAAGCAGCCCATTCCTTCTGCCTGTGCATGGAACCCACCTAGACCCTCCCCAGCAACATCTGGATCCTAGCTTGAGGGTTGGAAGCTCTTCTTTAGATGCTCCATCTCAGCGCTCCGGGAGGTAATGGCTGATCCTTATTTGTGCTATTCCTGCTTTGTTGTTTTGTTTTGTTTTTGAGATGGAGACTCACTCTGTCCCCAGGCTGGAGTGCAATGGTGCAATCTCAGCTCACTGCAACCTCTGACTCCCAGGTTCAAGTGATTCTCCTGCCTCAGCCTCCTGAGTAGCTGGGATCACAGGCGTGCGCCACCACACGCGGCTCATTTTTGCATTTTTAGTAGAGACAAGGTTTCACCATTTTGGTCAGGCTGGTCTTGAACTCCTGACCTCGTGATCCGCCCGCCTCAGCCTCCCAAAGTGCTGGGGTTACAGGCATGAGCCACCGCGCCCGGCTCCTGTGTTCTTTAGAGTTCTTTTTTACTTATACCTTACTGATAGTGTTATGCTTTTTACTTATCCTTAACTAATCGTGTTATAGTTAGTAATTTTCATATTAAGCTTTCTCTGTTCAAGTTTCTGCATGTTTTTTCCTCTCCTGATTGGACCTAGACTAACATACTGAGCTTGAAGAGTTCTGGTTATGTCAAAGAATGGAAACACTAAATAAACGCCCCAGTCTCCTTACTTGCTGGAGATGGGATAACTCTGTGTACATGTCTGCTTTGATCACTGAGTTTCCTTAGTGGAATGAGGCTCTGTTGCCCACTGAAATAACTGGCACAATAATGCACCTGCTCTATTTTCCCCACTTCTCTGCCAGTGTTTCCTTCATCTCCCAGACAAACCACCCGCATTCACACACCTTTCTGTGGGTCTGCTTCTAGGGAAACCTGTTGGCTCACACACTCCCAATGCTGCTTACTGCTCATTGGTCCAGCTGCATTGCTAGAAATGAACACATTTTCATATCAGCATTTGCCATTGTAGGTAATATTACTTTAGCTTTCCTTTTTTTTTTTTTTTTTTTGATACAAAGTCTCACTCCATCACCCCAGCTGCAGTGTAGTGGTGCAATCTTGGCTCACTGCAACCTATGCCTCTTAGATCAAGTGATTCTCATGCCTCAGCCTCCCGAGTAGCTAGGACTACAGGTGTGTGCCACCATGCCCAGCTAATTTTTGTATTTTTTTTAGTAGAGACAGGATTTCACCATGTTGGCCAGGCTGGTCATGAACCCTTGATCTCAAGTGATTTGCCTGCCATAGCCTCCCAAAGTGCTGGAATTACAGGAGTGAGCCACCACGCTCAGCCTACTTTAGGTTTCTTATCCCAGCTCTTGAAGCACATGAACAACCAAGGCTTATCCAAGGTCACACAGGGAGTCAAGTTCTGCTTTGTAGGCTGGGCTCCAGCACTGCACTGCTTAGCCCCAGGGCTCTTAGCACATCCTGCTCCCAGTAGGCTTTATACATGAATTCATGGTTACTTCTCAGCTAATTCTCAAGCTTCTAGATTTCTACCTGGTCAATACTGTGTTGGAGATGCCAGTCACCACCAGGAAGGCACATACCCGTTCAAAAGTAGCCTCTTCTACTCAAGCCCCTGCTCACTGGGAGAGGGTCTTAGTGCCCTGTGTGTAATTACATGGAGGTCTTTCACTGAGATTTCTCTATACGCCAGACACTTTGTTAAGCATTTACTTGCATTGCCTCATACAGTTTGCATAGCTCTCCTATGCAGCAGGTCTTGGTTATGTAATTCCATGATTCTAAGACATGCATTTATTAATTTTTTGGGAGGTGGGGGACACTATCCCATCAAATACATACATCCATTGTAGGACACATCCCAATTTTAGAATGCTACAAGGTGAAAAGATACAGGATTATCTTCACTCAACAATAGGCCTTGAAGACCCAAAGAAGTTAAACAGTGTGCCCAAGCTCACCCAGTTAATAATAAATGGCAGAGTTAACATTCAAACCCAGGTCTCTTTGATCCTAAAACTCATGGTAATGAAAGATAACCTAAAACTTATGAGACATAAGGGAGAGTTCTTTCACCTCTCCTTCCTCTTCCTCTCCCTCTCCCTCGACCACAGCTGGTTGGCCCTGCTCTGTATACTCGATCTCCAGCTGCTGCAAGCGTTGTCTTTCTCCCAGGAATAAAGTATTCCTGCTCAGGGAGAATGAACGTGCCTGGGCTGCTGAGCTGGGAAACTGAGGAAGCTCAGAGCTCTGAACAAGCTGAAGTGTGAGGGAGCAGACACTGAATGGAAGGAGGCAGCTTGGGCGAGGATGTAAATGGGCAAATCTGCCAAGAAGGTGATGGAGAAGTACCACCTCCTGGGAGTCCTCTCTCTCTTTCCTCTGCGAGGATTCTAGAACATTCTCCTGAATAAAAATAAAATTTGCCAGGCTCGGTGGCTCACGCCTGTAATCCCAGCACTTTGGGAGGCAGAGGTGGGCAGATCCTCTGAGGTCAGCAGTTTGAGACCATCCTGGCCAACAGGGTGAAACCCCGTCTCTACTAAAAATACAAATATTAGCTGGGCGTGGTGGTGCACACCTGTAATCCCAGCTATTTGGGAAGCTGAGGCAGGAGAATGGCTTGAGCCTGGGAGGCGGAGGTTGCAGTGAGCAGAGATCGCGCCGTTGCACTCCATCCCGGGCTACAGAATGAGACTCTGTCTCAATAAAATAAAATAAAATATAAAATAAAATAATAAAATAAATAAAATTTATGTGCCACAAACATGCTAAGCCTTTACCTGCATAATGTCCTATCATGCTCATGACAACACTGTGGTAGGTTCTAGTCTCACCCCACTGCAGAGTGGAGAACCCAGGCTCACTTGGTCTCACAGCTGGAAAGCGTCGGAGCCGCCTCTGCGTCTAAGAGGTCTCTGTCCAGAGCTGTGCTTCTCGTTTCTGCATACCCTTACTTTGGGAAAGAAACCAACCCCACATCACCTTTTTATTCACCCCAGTTTGCATGAGTCTCTCATCCTTGGCATTAAGTAATCCCGAGTACAACAAACGTTTCCACAAAGGATTTTGTTTTCCCCTCCGGGTTTATCCTATTTGACTATGGTATCAGTGACAACATCTGCTTTGTATTTTCACAGAATCTTTTTCAAAGCGTGTGCTTGAAGTGTGACTGAGTGTTTGGTTTGTGGGCTGAGTGAATATGTTTTATTTCTCTGATAATCCATATCTCTTGGGCACGTGGTGACTCTGAATTGTCCTGATTGTTTGATTCATCTGAGAGATTCATGCCTCAAGGTTGGCTTCTCACCACCCCTTCTCCTTCTCACGTGATGGATGAATCCATTTGAATGGGGTTTTATGCTTTTACATAATTTATTTACTAATTCATGTGCTCCTTCAGCAACTGAGCATTTATTGAGTGCCTCCTTTTTTTCCTACACGTTGTGCTGGCGACCAGAGAGCCGAGACAACAGTGTCTCTGGCTTCAAGGAGCTAACAGAATGTGTGGGGAGGGTGGTGGGAAGGAAGGTCACCGGTGACCCCACAGCATCCCAAGAGCTATGATAGAGGCAAGAATAGAAGTGACGAGCCTTCTGAAGAGCAGCTTGTACATGAGTCTGGGGGGTCTAGCGAAGCTTCCAAGTGAACTGACCTCAGTGCTGAAGGACAGGTGGGTGTTAGCTACACAGAGGAAGGGTGGGGAAGTGGGGGAGCATTTGAAGCAGAGACAATAGTAGCAAGTATCAAAGTCTGGAGAAAGGAGAACTGCAAGTCACCTGATGCTTCAAAAGCATAGGATGAGTGGACTTAGGGCAGAATGACCAGGAGATTGTACCTGTGAGGGCTTTGGGGGACAGACTGAGAAGCAACCTTACTAACACTCTGGATGGTTGCTGCCGAGCAGTAGGGTGGGTGGGGTGGAGTGGCAGTTTCCCGTCAGAAAATTCAGCTGGGAGACAGCACTCTCATCCAGGAGGGCTGTGGCAGTGGGATTGGTGAAGAGAAAACAGATTTGAGACACATGTGGGAGGTGGAATCAGCTGAACTTGATTGGAGCAGTGTTGAAGGAGAGGGAGGCGTTCTTCATTCTTAGGTCACTGGTGCAGGTGAACGTGTGGGGGCAGCATCGTTTATTGAGATGGTGAGGAAGGGGATGGAGCAGCCATGGGGTCTGGGACTGGGTTGGGGAGGATGAGTTCAGATGTGAATATGCTGAAATAGATGTGCCTGTGGGATATTTAGGGGAATGTTGGATATTTGGGGGTAGAACTCGAGAGAGGGGTAAGAAGCAGAGACACCAATGATCAGACAGCATCAGCATCCTATAACTGCCTTGGGAGTGAAATACGATGATGATGTAAGGAAAACTCTTTTGCTTTCTTAGGCATTTTGGATTTTTTTCTAACAAGTTTTTTATTTGGAAACTTCTGCTATTTGTGTCTGGGGTGTGTAGTCAAATAGCAATGTTGGTGCACCCAACATCAATAGTTTCCCTGGAAAGATATATCTTCCTGCACTTTTGGATGTGGTATGTTAGAGTTGATGTCGAGGATTTTGCTTCCTTGCAGTTTATTGATACATTCTTTGCATTTGGTATCCATAGTCCTCTGGCCATCACCAAGTCAACAGGATTCTAATATTCTTTTCCCTGATCCAACCAAAGCTCTTTGTAAATTGGACTCAGCAGGAGTAAGTCCAGTGACCTCATAAATAGTGGAAATGATTGCAAATCAGAATTCATATATGTTCCCAACTCAGTGGGTATCCTTCTCCCCCACAAAGGAAGCAATCATCGCTTTCAAATTTCTGTTTGCCCTTTTACTCAGCTATGTTGGAAGAAAATATATAGAGAGATTTTCCTCCATAAGCCTGAAAGGTCCACTTCCTCCAACCTGAAAAAATAAAAGTCCTGTGTCTAGCCCTATGTAGTCAGGTGGTCCCACTTGGGAATACAGGGCTGGCTAGGGGCTCACAGAAATAATTCTCCCAAGGCACTCGGGAAAATATTTCATACTCAAAGAAACACTTAAAAATTTTGTGGCAGGACTTCTCTCCATCAGCATCTGTGTTTTCCCCTCCTTCCCTGACACCCTACATTTCCCTGGCCTGTAGGACCATGTGATTCATGGCTGATGAACATGGGCAGAAGTGACTGTGCCCCTTCTGGACTTGGCCTCTCGAGAGACCCTCCATGTTCTCTTTCTCCCTCGTTTTCTGGCCTTTTCAGTGATCCAGTGGAGGACTCTGAGTCCCTAAGAGATGATGGAGCAATAGATGAAAGGAGCTTGAGTCCCTGAATGACTGCATGGAGCAGAGTCCCACCCACAGACCTGCACTGAACACTGTCATGAAAGAGAAATAAACCTACCTGGCATTTAAACACTGAGATTTTGGAGCTGCCTGATGTGGGAGTTAGGTTATCCTTTCCAATACATATTTCTTTGCTGAGTACTGTTTTAAGACCCCTGATGGGTTTGAATGGAAAAGGCTTCTTTTCCTCCCCGCTTCTATCCCTTTCCCCACCCCCTGCTTTTTCCTACAGAGAAATATATGAATCCAGTAACGTTAGTTCTGATACATCAAGGGTATCTAAGATAGAGTGGGGGCAATAGATTGCTTGGGAGAGAGCATGGATAGTCTTGGATTCTCATCCTGCCTGTTGCTTTTACTAGCTGATGAACCACTTAGTTTTGCCCAATCTCACTTTCCTCGCTTGTGCAATGGGGGCATATATGAATAAGAGGGGTTGCTGTGAAAATAGAGGAGATCATGTACATGAAAACACAGTTTTATAAACTGTGAAGCTCTATATGCCTGTGGGTGACTATCAGGGAAGTAGGAGGATGTTACAGGTTTCCTGAGTGATGTCTTTACCCCCTCTGTTCCCTCACCTTAAATCTGCAACTCTGGGAATCCATTTTTTTTAAGTGGAAGCTCTAGCATTATGCCCCAAATTCTATTATGTTGCACTGGTGGAAATATTCCTTGGGTAGCATTTATAGAAAGTGAAGTTAATTTTGTCCCTTCTCAATGCTTTTTTCTTTTTCCTTTAGTCATTACTAGACTTATGGAGGAATTCATAGCACACTTAATAAGTCAATTAAATTTCATTTAGTTTACTAAAAACCTCTATTCTAAAAACTCCCAAGAAGCAAAACTGCATCTATTCACACAAATTGTAACACTCGTTATCTGAATAAACAATTTCTTTTTATGTTTTATTGTTTTTATGTCCTAAAAGGACAGAGAGAGTCGCCAGTCTTGGAATTTCCATAATTTAAGAGCAATCATTTGCTTTTTCTAATTTATCCTAATGAGCTCACATTTTTTCTTTATCAGACTCATTTTCTCCAGCAAAAGGTCATCATGGGCAATCATCCATGTCTGCTGGGTATAAATTGTTTTCATAACAATTTTCATTTGCCTTGGAAAATGTGCCAGGCTGAAAACATGGCCACTTTGTATCTGTGACAGTGCACATCACATTTCCCCCATTTGCTTTGGTATATCAACCTTCCAAAGAATAATAAACTGTGGAATTAGTATGCTAGCTGATCATGTGGACTAAGGACTCCTTCCCTCCCTGAAGGTTTCGTTCACAGACCCTGCCTTCCAGTACTATGTGACCATCTTGCCTCCTCTTTCTGGCTCCTCCTTGGCTCCAGGTTCCATTACTGCTTCTCTTCCACCTCATTGGTGAACTTTCTGGCTGCCTTTGCCTTGGACTTGGACATGAATTCCCCTTTCCCCTGTGTCCTGTGGCTGAAGGCTGGGCAGGCCCACTCTCACGCCCAGCATCAGCTCTTAAGGATCCTGGGCCAAGCCTGGGACCCTGTGATCATCAGAGGATGACAGGGGTTCATATTTTATCTTAATTTTCCAAATGTTCAAATGTGTATTCTGTTGATCGATTCATTCATTCAACAAATGTGACTAAGCCCTACTCTGTCTCAGTGACTGAGCATAGAGGTAAGAGAGAACATATTCCTGCCCACAGAGTTCCCATAGTTCAGTAGTGGGGATGGACAACTGAACAAGAAATTATATTGCCATTGTAAAAAGTGCAGAGATAGCGGGGGAGCAGGTGTCGGGTGAAAGTTCCTACTCTGGTTCAAGTCAACCAAACAGGGCATTCTAAAAAAGGAGCTAGACCAGCATGGTCCAATAGGAATATAATGCTAGCCACAAATGAAATTTGAAAAGTTTTAAAAATAAAATTAAAAAAATTATACCGTAAAATGATATTTTGGTGTTCCATTCTATGAATTTTAACACATGTAATAAATACGTGTAACTCTGACTGCAGAGTACAGAACAGTTCCACCACCCCAAAACTTTTTCTCTGAACTACCCACATGGCATTCTGCCTTACTCCAACCCCTCATCTCTGGCAACACTCATCTGATTTCCACCACCACAGTTTGGTCTTCTTAAGAATGTCAAGTAAATGGAAGTGTGCAGTGTGTAACCTTTTGCAATTGGCTTTCTTGACTCAGCATAATGTCTTTAAGATTCAACCACGCTGTTGAGTTTATCAACAGTTCGTTCCTTTTTACTGCGGAATAGTTTTCTGTGGTGTGGATGTACCACAGTTTGTTTATCCGTTTACCCAGTGAAGGGCATGTAAGTTGTTTTCAGCTTTTGGCTAGCACAGAAAAAGCTGCTCTGAACATTTGGGTACAGGTTTTTGTGTCAACATAAGTTTTCATTTCTCTAGGGTAAATGCCCAAGAATAGGGTTGCTGGGATAGATGGTATGTGTGTATTTAACTTCTTAAGAAACTATCCAACCTCTTTCCATAATGGTTGGGTCATTTCACATTCCCCGCAGAAATGTATGAGCGTTCCAAATGCTCCTCATCCTCACCAGCGCATGACATTGTTCATATGTTTTATTTGAGCCATTCTACAGGCATGAAGTGTTATCTTGTCATGGCTTTATTTTGCATACCCCCTAGTGACTCTTGATGTTGAACATCTTCTTGTATGTTTACTTGATTGCTCTTCTCCTCTTTGGAAGTATCCGTTCAGGTCCTTTACCTGTGTCTTGTTACTGTGTTTTGAGAGTTCTTTATGCATTCTGGAAACAAATCCTATATCAGACATGTGGTACGTGTGGTCTGAAAATATTCTCCTGTCTGTATCTTGCCTCTTAATGATCTTCTTAGTGTCTTTGGCAGAGCAAAAGTTTTAATTTTTTGAAGTCCAATTTATCAAGTTTTTCTTTTGTGGATCATGATTTTTTGTGTCATTTCTAAGAGCTCCACATACTTTAAATTTCGCAGTAGCCATTTTTTAAAAGTAAAAAAGGGAAAATTAATTTTATTAATATATTTTAACCCAGTATTTCCAAAATACTACGATTTTTAACATTATTTTTAAATTATTAGAGAGCTATGTATTTTATATTCTTCTTTTGTACTTACTCTTCGGAATCCATTGTGTGTTTTGTACTATAAGCCATCTTGATTCCGACTGGCCACATTTCATGTGCTCGATAACCACGTGTGACTAGTGGTTACCGTGTTGGAGAATGCAGAGCTAGACCATGGGGAAAATTTTCAAAGGTGATGATTGACGACTCTTGAACTCCTCACCCACTTTAAGGGTACAAAAATGAGAGGAGTCAAAGATCTGGGGAGGGTTTGGGGAAATGATTTCTTCAGGGAAAGCTGTGCTATGGATGCAATCCTCATTTCCCTGGAGGGGTGGAACCTGCTACTTCTTAACCTTAAACCAGATGAGGGGACCACAAGGAGAGGTCCTCCTCAGGGAGAGGAGCTTTGGAAAGGGGGGCTGTTGTGCTGTGGGCCCCAAGGGGAGGGACGGGAGATACTCGCCTCTTGCCTCAAGCCTTGAGAAAGGGCTCTCCTGGGTCATGTGGAAAGCTTCACATACGTCCCCTCTAGTTGGAGGACATCTGAAAAACCTAAAGAGCATGGGAGTGACTGAGCAGCCTGTGGCAGCCTAGCAGAAATGACTGTGTTTGGAGGCCCTGCACTCCCATCTTTTGGGATAAGAAAGGCAAAAGAATGCAGGAGGGTTTTCTGAGAATATGCAAGAAAGAGAAAGCCAGTGTCAGGTCTTGTCCAGGAGAACCACCTGGAGAGGCAAAAGGACCTCAGCAGAGAGCAGCTGGAGGTGTCACCCAATGCTTTGCAACTGAGGAAAGACAAATGACTGTCTTAAGCAGAGATACCGCTGCCCTAGTCAGGAGGACCGCAGGGAGAGTGGTGTCTTCAAAGAGCCCACGAGAGAAAGGAAAGAAGTCAGCTTTAAACATCTGCTATGTTAGAGAATAGCAGTGCTGGATCTCCATGTACCAGGCAAAACAGAACATTCTGGATCCCTTACTTCATTCTCCTCTTTTCACTTTATCTCTGGAGAGGTCAGAAAGGTGGCTGGCAAATAGGATAGGAGGAGGAGGGGCGTAGGTGAGAAAAGAAAAGAAAAAGATCTACCATGTCCCTCTTCTCTGACTGCAGGCTTCCTACCTGCCACATCCTGTGGTGAGCGGAGTGGGAAAGCCTCAGTTTTAAATTTGACTTAAGAGTTTGATCATGAGGCAAGACAGGACATTGAAATTCATGACTTTAAACGACATAGGGACTTAGCGATGTAAGACCGTTTGTGCTTCTCACCTGTAACTGTCACGGTCTCATATCTAGTCTCCTGCCTTTAGACTTCCCATCATTCCCTCTGCTATCCAGCCTACTCACTGACTTTGGGTGTATAGCCTCTTGAGTCTCAACCTTGGTTCTGCCTCACTTCTCAAAATCCTGTGATCTGCAAACTTCTTAAGGTTCTCTATGGGACAGAAGAAGATGCTCCCTTTATTCAGTCCAAAGGTGTCACAGTAGTAGTCATGGTGGGGTTTTTGATGGTGGTAATGGTGGGATAAGGTATGGCAGGGAATGTACCTGTCTCAGAGGCTCCTGGGGCCCTTGTCCAGAGAGTACAGATGGAGTTTAGTTGGCTTGTAATGGGGGAAATCATACATTCTCAAGTAAAATTGATCAATCGGAAATGTTGAAATATCATTAGATTGTCTTTGAGTAAAAATAGTCCATCAACCAATCATCAAATGTATTTGATGGAAAATAGAAGAGATTAGATTGGGTGATTTATTAATTCTAGAAATATTGTTTGAAGCAAGCCCATGCTAGGGAGCTAGAAATACAACATATTAGTGACAGTCTCTGCCTTCGTGGAGTTTAGTTTATTATATATAAGCAAGAACTTATAGTGAACTGGGATGGTTGTTATGGTAGAGGAAGTTCAAAGTGCTTCGGATGCTCAGAGCAGAGACAGTGTTTAAAGCCTTACAATGTTGGGTTTCTAGCATTCTGGGATCACATCTAGAATCGTACATATCCTTGGAAAGAAAACAAATATCAGAAGGCCTCAGACCCCAAAAGAAATAACAGCAACAGCATTATTTGGTATGAACATAATAAGGAAGATAAAGGCAAGAAAAGAGTAGAATTTTCTGATGATAAACAGGGAAAACAGAATTACACTCCTCAATCATGGGAAAAAAAGAATCAAAGAATTATCATTGGCTTTTTAAATCACTTATTGATCCCCCATGATGGGTATAAAACAGTCATATTTTCCAGATAATGGTTAAAAATGGGTGTTAGTTTGATGCAGCCCTTATGTGGTGGTGGTAGGAATGCACCTCTGAGATTTCCAATAGCTAGGAACAGGTTGACCAACAGCTCCCAGGCTGAGTTCTCAAATCCTTCCAGAGCTGCTCCTCCCTGAGCTTGCCTCCTGGCCGTGCTTCTGTAGGCTATTCCCAGGGATCAGAGTGTGGCAGGGATACTAAGGCGGATGTGGTTCCTAGGAGACCTGGGGCTTTTCGGCTGGGTAACCGTAGCTTGACACCTTTCTGACAGCCTGCCAAACTTTTCTTACAACTCCATGGCAGTCTAGAATGCTTCCACTAAATCTTCCTTCCTTCTTTTTCTCCACTTGGGGTTAGACCTACATTCCAGCCTCTCTGGCACCCTCCCATTTTCCTTTTTTTTGTTTGTTTGTTTGAGACGGAGTCTCTGTCACACAATCTTGGCTCACTGCAACCTCCACCTCCTGGGTTCAAGTGATTCCCCTGCCTCAGCCTCCCGAGTAGCTGGGACTACAGGCACACACCACCACGCCCAGCTAATCTTTTTTGTTTTTAGTAGAGACAAGGTTTCACCATGTTGGCCAGGCTGGACTTGAACTCCTGACCTCAAGTGATCCCCCTGCCTGGGCCTCCCAGACTGCTGGGATTACAGATGTGAGCCGCCATGCCCGGCCAAAACTTCCCTTTTATAACAACCCGAGTTATACTGAATTAGGGTTCACCTACTGACTTCATTTTAACTTGATTACTTTTGTAAAGCTCCCATTTCCAAATAAGGTCACATTCTGAGTAACCCTAAATAAGGATTAGGATTTCAACATTTTTGGAGGAGTACAGTACAACCCATGAAACTATCAGCTAACCGAATCTAATCAGTATGCATAGAACATTCCACTCAACAGCAGTAAACTACACATTTTTTTTTTTTTAAGAGACAGGGTTTCACCATGTTGGCCAGGCTGGTCTTGAACTTCTGACCTTAGGTGATGCACCCACCTCAGCCTCCCAAAGTGCTGGGATTACAAGCATGAGCCACCGCCCACGGCCTAAATACACATTCTTTTAAAGTGCACGTGAAAAATCCACCAAAACAGACCGTGGCCTGGATTATAAAACAGATCTCAATGTAAGGTCTTTCAGGCTTTCTGACGGTGCTGTGGACGCCATGTTAACCTCTGTGACCTGCATGGACACTGCAGGTGAGTTCCTGGAAAATCTAAAGTAACTGGAAGACCATGAAAAGAGGAAGAAATGATCAACCCTTGGGGCGCCTACTTAACTTTGCGACATTCTCTCTTAACTCCTTATTCCTGCCCCAATTAATAAGACCATTGGACTTTGTAACCGACTGACTCCACACCCTACAACCCCTCCCAGCTTGCGAACCTAAGACCCCCTCCCAGCTTGCAAAAAAGCACCCTAAACTGTAAGTTTCCACTGCTCACCCCAAACCTATAAAACCAATGACTGGCCGGGCGCGGTGGCTCAGGCCTGGAATCCCAGCACTTTGGGAAGGCCGAGGTGGGTGAATCATGAGGTCAGGAGATCGAGACCATCCCGGCCAACATGGTGAAACCCCATCTCTACTAAAAATACAAAACAATTAGCTGGGCGTGGATTGCAGTGAGCTGAGATGGTGCCACTGCACTATAGCCTGGGCGACAGTTCAAGTCTCTGCCTCAAAAAAAACAAACAAACAAAAAAACTACTATCCCACCACCCTTCGCTGATGCCCTTTTTGACCTCAGCCCGCCTGCACCCTGGTGAATAAACAGCCATGTTGCTCGCACAAAGCCTGTTTGGGGGGGTTTCTTCATTCAGCGAGCTCGTTTCAACACTCAACACTTCCGATTTCTTCCTGTGTAAGACGGGCCCAGCCCTGCTTCTCAGGCCGTCAGGCTGCCATGACAGAACACCATTAGCTGTGCAGTCCGTAAACAACAGACACCTACTTCTCACCGCTCTGGAGGCTGGAAGTCCAATGCCAAGATGCTGCAGACTGGGTGTCTGGTGAGGGCTTGTTTTCCGGTTCATAAATGGCCACCTTTTTTGCTGTAACCTAACATGGCTGAAGGGGCAACGGGCAAGGGGACTCTCTAGGACTTTTTTTTTTTTTGAGACAGAGTCTTACTCTGTCGCCCAGGCTGCAGTGCAATGGCATATTCTCGGCTCACTGCAACCTCTGCCTCCTGAGTTTGAGCAATGCTGCCTCAGCCTCCCGGGTAGTTGGGACTATAGGCACGTGCCACCACACTCAGGTGGTTTTTATATTTTTAGTTGAGTCAGGGTTTCATTATGTTGGCCAGGCTGGTCTGGAACTCCTGACCTGGTGATCCACCTGCCTTGGCCTCCCAAAGTGCTGGGATTACAGGCATGAGCCACTGCACTTGGTGGCTTTTAGAAAATTTTTTTTATAGAGATGGGGTTTCACCATGTTGGCCAGGATGGTATTGATCTCCTGACTTGTGATCTGCCCGCCTCAGCCTCCCAAAGTGCTGGGATTACAGGTGTGAGCCACCATGCCTGGCTGAAGCCTCTTTTGAATGGCACGAATCCATCCACCCTCATGATCTAATCAACTCTCAAAGTCCTGCCTCCAAATGCCATCGCACTGGGGACCACGTTTCCACACAGGGAATTGGGGTGGGCACCGATACTGTCTTCTCTTAGTCTGTTTTTGCTGCTATAACAATACCTGAGACTGGATAATTTCTAAGAAACAGAAATGTATTAGCTCACAGTTCTGGGGGCTGAGAAGTCCCAGAATAAGGTGCCAGAATCTGGTGAGAGGCTTCTTGTGTGACTGTGGCAGGTGGAAGGGCAGGAGGGGCTAAGCTCACCTTACGATACCAGCACCAACTCCAGCGGGGAGGACACCTCTGACCTCTGCACCCTCTAAGGATCCTACCTCTTTTTTTTTTTTTTTTTTGAGACAGAGTTTCCTTCTTGTTGCCCAGGTTGGAGTGCTATGGAGCGATCTTGGCTCACTGCAACCTCCGCCTCCCGGGTTCAGGCCGTACTCCAGCCTCAGCCTCCCAAGTAGCTGGGACGACAGGCATGCGCCACCACGTCCAGCTAATTTTTGTATTTTTGGTAGAGATGGCGTTTCACCAAGTTGACCAGGATGGTCTTGATCTCTTGACCTCATGATCTGCCTGCCTGGGCCTCCAAAGTGCTGGGATTACAGGTGTGAGACACTGCACCTGGCCGATCCCACCTCTTAATACTGTTACAATGACAATGAAAGACTGACATGAGTTTGGGAGGTACAAACATTTGGACCATAGCATTCCATCCCTGCCTGCCAACCGACTCATGTTCTTTTTCTTTTTTTTTTTTTTGAGACAGAGTTTCCCTCTTGTCTCCCAGGCTGGAGTGCAGTGGCGCGATCTCCACTCACTGCAACCTCTGCCTCCCCGGTTCAAGCAATTCTCCTGCCTCAGCCTCCCGTGTAGCTGGAATTACAGGCGGGCGCGGCCATGCCTGGCTAATTTTGTATTTTTAGTAGAGACGGGGTTTCTCCATGTTGGTCAGGCTGGTCTCAAACTCCCAACCTCAGGTGATCTGCCTGCCTCGGCCTCCCAAAGTGCTGGGATTACAGGCATGAGCCACTGTGCCCGGCCCATGTTCTTTTCACATACAAAATATACTCATTCCATCCCAATGGCACTAACATCAATTCAGAAGTCCAAGCCCAGAGACTCATCTAAATCAGACATGGGTGCGACTCAAGGCGTGATTCATCCTGAGGCAGCTTTCCCTCCACCGTGAGCCTGTGAAACTGAGCAAGTTATATGCTTCCAAATACAGCGGTAGGGCAGGCACGCGACAGACGTTTCCATTCTAAAAGGGGTAAACTGTAAAGAGGAAAGGAGTAACCGGCCTCAAGCACGTCTAAACGCCAGCAGGGAGAATACGACTAAATCCTAAGGCTTGAAAATCATCTTCGTTGACTGCACATCCTGCCTCGTACACACCGTGGGGTCCGCTGGGGCCATCTCAGCCCTAAAGCTCTGCTGGGCTCAGCCCTCACGCAGCTCCAGGAGGCTGAAGTCTCATGCCTGCAGCTCTCCCAGGCCGGCAGTGAGCACTGGAGGCTCTGCAGTTCTGGGGTCTCAGGGTGGCCTTATCCCCAAGGCCCTACCACGTGTTGCCTATGCGGGCTCTCTGCCATGGCTCTGCAAGTCTCCACGTGGGCTCTGGCTGCCCGTGACATCCTGTGACACCCAGTAGAGGAAGCATGTCCCCGCAGAACCAGCACCACATGGACCCTGCCAAGGCTATGACGGTGCCCCCCAGGGCCACTTGAGAGTCTGGCGTGGTTTAGGGGCCTGCCCTGGAATGCAGACAGCAGACTCGGGGTGGCCCTGATGTTAGGAGTTCGAGACCATCCTGGCCAACATGGAGAAACCCTGTCTCTACTAAAAATACAAAAATGAGCCAGGCGTGGTAGTGCACACCTGTAATCCCGGCTACTCGGGAGGCTGAGGTTGCAGCGAGCCAAGATTGCACCACTGCACTGCAGCCTGGGAGACACAGCGAGACTCCAACTCGAAAAACAAAAATGAAAAAAAAAAGCACTTCCTGAGGGAGCTGTAAAGTGACACAACCGTCCAGAAGCTGAGCTCACGGTCCAGCAGCTCCGCTCCCAGGTATGAATATGCAAGAGAAACGAAAACAGGTGCGCGTCCGCACAACAACGTGTGCACACACGTTCCCAGCAGCATTTTCAGAGGAGCCAAAAAGCAGAAACCGCCCAATGTCCATCAGCTGGTGAATGGATAAGATGAGGTCCATCCCCCAGAGAATGTCGGCCAGCCATAGAGAGGAATGAAATTCCGACATGCGGCCACACAGATGAACCTCGTAAACACCCTGCTGAGCAAAAGCAAGCGCCGCACCCTGCAGGACTGCACTCCTATCAGTGTCGCTCATCAGCAAGTCCACAGACAGAAGCAGGTTTGTGCTGGCTGCCAGGGGCTGAGGGAAGGTTTCTCTGCAGGAGGATAAAACCTCCTAAAATTAGGTAGTGACGATGGTACCTCTGTGGGTTTGCATAGAGCCTGGCACTTCCCCGGAACGCCACGAGGCGCCTGGGCTAGGCCTGCCCACGGGTCAGCTCCAGAGCGTCTTGTCCCTCCAGGGCCTCGGTCTGTTTCCTGGGGAGTTCTCCAGTGCAGGCGCCTGCCCCTGCTTCAGCCTGGAGCCCGACACTGCTCTGACTGCGTGGGGGCACGGCCCTCAGCTCTTCCCCCAGTTCTCCAGACCTCCATCTCCACTGCAGGGAGGTGAGGGCCGGGAGGTCCTTTGCTCTGGCAGGCAAAGGACCTGCACGGTAGCGGCTCCGCCTGGTCTCTGAGCTGATCCACTTTTAGCTCAGACTCTGCTCCATGCCAGGGCCTCCCTGGGTAGCCAGCCTCCCGTCAGCCCTCTTCTGCTCAGAGCTACCCACCAACCCACTTCCCACCGTCCAGAAGGGGTTGAAATCCTCTGTGGGATGTTGGCTTCTTCCCGTCTTTGTCCCTGGGGGAGGACTTTTTTTGGTCCTGTTCCTCTCATTTCACAGTTCCATTTTGTTTTAAGGGAGAAGAGATGACCTGAATCTATCTGCTTCAACAAACTGCAACAACCTAGTAAAACCTGTCATGCACAAATAAATCCCCAAATACAGAAGCCCACCATGTTGCAGATAAAACTTCAAAATCATCAGAAGAAAACATGGCAGCGTTTGGAGAGGTCAGGATGTTTTGAGTCGGTCAGAAACAGCACCACTCACAAAGGGCAAGATCAACTGACTGTGCCTTAGGCTTAAGCTTCTGCACATCAGGACCAGAAACAGTTCAAACCCACAACCGAGACTCTAATCAGGAATGTCAGGAACTCCTGTCAACCAGCAGAATAAGGCCCAGACCAACAACCAGAAACACAATGAGAAAAGACATCAACAAGCAATTCACACGGGAGGCAGTCGGAGAGAGCAGCAAGCAGGGCAGACACCCGACGCCACTGAGCCATCAGAGAAGCGCCCGTCCCCGAGACGCCCCCTCACACACACAGAAGGCAGCATCTCCTCCATTCCCACATGGAAGCGTGGCAGGGACGGGAGGGGATGGGAACCTCCCCTCGTGCTGGTGGAAGGACAGGGTGCCGCCCCTCTGTAAGGCGAGCTGGTAACTGCTAAAACGGGAAGGCCTAGAAACCACCAGCTCTCCCTCCAGGCTGACAGGAGACCCAGGAGAGTGGGTCTGGGGGTATACAGTCATCAAACACTGAAGACACAGAAGAAAAGACGGGGAGGTGCTCTCTAGGGAACTCACACACGGCGGTCAGAATCTGCCATGCGGAGTGCCTAGCACATGAGGCATTAAAACCAGCTAGGCTGGGCCAGGCGGGGTGGCTCACGCCTGCAATCCCAGCATTTTGGGAGGCTGAGGCACGGGGATTACCTGAGGTCACGAGTTCAAGACCGGCCTGGCCAACATAGTTAAACACAGTCTCTACTAAAAATACAAAAATTAGGCGGGTGTGGTGGCAGGTGCCTGTAATCCCAGCTTCTCGGGAGGTGGGAGGCTGAGGCAGAATCGTTTGAACCCAGGAGGTGGAGGTTGCAGTGAGCCAGTTGTGCCATTGCACTCCAGCCTGGGTGATAAGAGTGAAACTCCATCTCCAAAACCAAACCACACCCAGCCCGGCTGAGTAAGAAGCCTGGCTACCTGCAGAGGACCCAGTCGATGGCTTCTGCATTTTAAATGCAATCCTTATTTGTGGATACAGAAACACACAGATGCCAAATTATAAAGCCGGAGAACTGGAACGTCATGGTTGGTGCCACGTGCCCCGAGGGAGCTGAGGTGAGGCTGGGAAAGGGAACAGCAGGGGATGGGCTCTGCGATGCTTCGTTCGGTGCAGTACGCACACAGGGAACACAGATAACACCTGTCAGTTCCCGTGCCTGAGTTATTTTCCGTATTTTTCTATGGTCTGAACTTCTTAAACTACAGCGGTGTGTGAGGGTGTCAAGAGGCGACCACACTTCACCCTGGACCCTGATACAGAAGCCACGCAGGCCCCAGCACGGCTGCCCTGACACCAAGAGCAGAGCCACGCCTACGCCCCGAGGGCGGTGCAGCCTGTGCAGAGAACCAGGGCCGGCTCATCCTCATCCTGCTCTCACAGGAGTCCCTGGGAAGGCCCAGGAGGGAGACGGACAGGGAAGGGTGTTTCAGAAGAGGGAACACTGGGCGTCACCAAAGCTCAAGAAGAGAGCACTTACAGTAGGTAAACAGAGGGAACAGCCTGGCTGGCTAGAAGAGCAGCCAGTGGCCAGGCACCCTGTGGGGAGGGGTGTGTGGAAGAAGAGGAGGCCAGGAGGACCCCAGAGGGTGACCACTGCCAAGGCTGGACGCTGCAGGCAACCTGGAACCAAATGGACGCCACTGACCCGAGATCTGAATGGTTTAATAACTGTCTCGTGAGCTGGATGGAGAGCTCGCGCAGCACCCGCAGGCTGTGCTGCGCACCCCCACACCATGGTCTGAGCAGAGGCAGCGTGGGACCAGACCCTCTCCCACAGCCAGCCTGGCCAAGGTGGCACAGACTGGAGCTCTGTGCAGACAAACACTAGGGGTCTAGGAATGCTCCCTTCTCTCCAGGGGCCAGAGGGCAGAACCGCACCGCATGCCTTCCTGGCTCTGGCCGGCAGCAGGCCCATCTCCTGGAGCAGCCCCTCCTTTCTGCCCGCCATGCCTGAGGAACACGAGGCCGCCATTGTGCTCCTGCTCCGCTCTGAGCGTCCCCACCCAGGGCCTCTCCCTTCACTGCACAGGACAGACAGCAGGAGAAGCCCCAGAAGACCCTTGGCCAGCCCCACCACGACCCTGGGCTGAGCCCAGCTCCCAGGCCCCTCTACGCAGTCTCTGAAATCTGAGGACTGGCTGGTGGCTCCTTCCCCGTGACAGTGAACTTGGCTGCAGGCCGACACCCTCCCAAGTGCCCAAGCGAGGCCCCTGCCTACTTGTGCAGTGAGGCCCTGGCCCAGCATGGTGGCCCCTCGGTGAGCCGGCTGTGCCTGGCTGCCCCCAAACCCGACACCAGTTGGGGGCAGTTAGAGCCCTGTCAGGTCCACAATGGCCTTGATGAAGATGGCATCGTCCCGCACGTAGGAATTCTTGGCCTCCATCTTGGAGACGGGGCAGAAGAGGGGGCAGCCACTTGCGATGTTCATGTCGTTGACTGGCCTCTGAAAAGAGGATGAGGTCACGTCGGGCCTGAAGGCATCAATCACGTGCTCCCGGTTGTTCTGGTCCAGCAGCATCAGGGTCACCTGCAGGGGAGAGCCCCGGGGAGGGACACGGTCTGTGGGCTGCCTCTCCTGGCTCCCGAGGGTCTGGACACTCGCAGAGCCACTGGCAGGGGGCCCCAGGCGCCCATCCCAGGACCCAGCCAAGACCATATGGTGGGCGGCCTCCCTCCTGCGCAGCGCCTGCCTCACCGGCCACAGGCAGGATGCTTCTCTCTGGGGAACCTGCATCCATCTGGCATTTCCTGTCCCCTGACATCTGGAGTCCTAGACTTCAGCTTACCAATCCTGAACTTGAATTATTATTAGGAAAAAGCAAAACATAATACAGCTGGCAAAGACATTTTCTTGGCAAAGGTATCATGAGGCACCCACTGCCCGCCTAACCCTAAGTGTACTTGCAGAGAGCCTGAGCCTGCCTCTGTCGGGCCTGTGAACCTGGCTGCCCTGGCCCTCCACGCCCCTTCCCCGTCCAGCTCTGCTCTGCCTACTCCACTGGCTGCAGCGGGTGGCGGAGGTAGTAGGCCTGGGCCTAGTGTGGCAAAAGGAAAGGGCCTTCCCATTCCAGCCTTGTCTCTGCATCTTTAATTCCTCAACCAAACACTGATTCTGATTTTCAAAATAAGTCACACCTCTGACGAAGACGGCCCCGAAGCCGTGTTCTTTCGTCTGCACTCCCCAGGGCAGTGTTTTCAAACTGCTGGTCCAGACGCTCACCGACCTCTGGGGTCCTAGACTAACGCTGGGGACCCTCAGCTTTCATTATTCCATGTTTGTCCTTGTATTCACTTATTTTTTAGAGATCGGTCTTGTTCTGTTGCCTGGGCTGCAGTGCAGTGACGTGATCTCGGCTCACTGCAGCCTCAACCTACTGGGCTCAAGCAGTCCTCCCGCCTCTGCCTCCCTAATAGCTGGGAATACAGGTGCGCACCACCAGGCCTAGCTAATTTTTCTTTTTTTTTGGTAGAGATGAGGTCTCACCATGTTGCCCAGGCTGGTCTCAAAGTCCTGGGCTCAAGTAATTCTCCCACTTCAGCCTCCCAAAGTGCTAAGATCACAGGGTGAGCCTCAACATCAGGCCTTGTGCTTTTTCTTAGTAATATTCATCTGATAGGTCAGGAAGCCAGTTGCTTGTGTCACAGACCAGTGTTCAGAAATTGCGGAAAAGACAGAAACTGCCAGAACTCTCCACCATGTGACACAGCACCACAGGGTGACCTGCCTGCTACAGACACCCGGTCCGGCAGCCCCAGCCACCCTGTCCTGCACAAGCCTGAGCCGCAGAAGCTGCCCTGCCCAGACGGACTCTCAGGCTCAGCCCTTGGCGAAGCACTCGTGGACGGCTTCACACCTTCTGGTTGAAGGGCCACCGCAGCAGGGCATCGTTCGGGCCTTTCATCACCACGAAGAAGAGGGACAGGTGGGTTCCACGCCCAGTGCCGTCGCCGTTCAGGTAGATGCGCAGACACATCTTGTAGCCGTATCTGCTGGTGTAGAAGGCTGAGGAGGCGGGCGGGAGGGGCCTGTCAGCTGACCCTCAGCACGGGGAGGGCGGGCTCTTCCTGCCTGCTGGCCCTCCCCCAGGGACACCCACACCACAAAGGAACATTCAGGTTCTGGGGTGCAAAGAACGTTTGTTCTCAAACTATGCAGTTAGTTTCCAATGAAAACAAATTTTATTTTTTAGAAAAACTCAGTAATTAGAAAAATCAGTAAAAGCTTTTTTTTTTTTTTTGAGACAGAGTGTCACTCTGTTGCCCAAGTTGGAGAGCAGTGGCACGATCTCAGCTCACTGGAACCTCCAACTCCCGGCTCAAGCGAATTTCCTGCCTCAGCCTCCTGAGGAGCTGGGACTACAGGGACCTGCCACCACACCTGGCTAAGTTTTGTATTTTTAGGAGAGACAGGGTTCCTCCACGCTGGCCAGGCTGGTCTTGAACTCCTGACCTCAGGTGATCCACCCAAGTTGGCCTCCCATTGTGCCGGGATTACAGGCGTGAGCCATGAGAAAGCATTTTTAAGAATCCCAAATGTAACCCAACACTTAAGAAGGCGAGTGGAGCAGCATGGAGAGACCCACTGCACACAGTGTGGCTGGGCCTCAGCAGAGCTGCAGGGGGACCCTGACTGGCCCAGCGCCTAAGATGGTCCCCAAGCCTGCCTCGGGAGAGGCGCTGGCCGGGGAGAGCCCCAGAACAAGCAGAGTCCACGTCCTTCCCGCCCAACAAGAGACTCAAATGACAGCCAGAACGCGGCAGAGGCTGCTTTCCAAGTCACATGACAGAAAACCGTGCACAAAGGTCCATACACAGTGATCCCACCATGGTGGCACGGAGCCCCCAGGCCCGTCCTCCCCGCCCTCCCCAGGCCGTCCTCGCCGTCCTCCACAGCCGTGCCGCGCACAAGCCGTGTTCACCAGCACGGCTTAAAGCAGATGTTCTACACAAACAGGTCCTCGTGCCCGAGTGCAGCTCCCACGAAGGCCGCCACTGGGGCAGGGCCTCACCCCTTCACCCTTCACCCTTCACCCCATGCTCAGAGCTCTCAGCAGCTGCAGAGGGAAGGTGGCCACCAGAGGGCAGTGCTGACCTTCCCAGGCCTGGAGGAACAGAGCCATGTCCTGCAGGCTGCCCGGACGATGCCCTCGAGTGTCCCCCAAAACAATCTTTCATTTTCCCAGTTTCAACTCAGAGAAGAGAGTGTGAGTTTTGTTTCTGACCCCTGCTAAAGGCCTTGTCAGGACGCACCACAAAGAACATGGCAGCCCCTCAAGATGACACTTGGGTCTCTTTCTGCCTCGAGGGCGCCGGAGCACAGGACCACCTCAGCCCCCGGTGCTCAGGGAGTGTCAGCAGCAGTGTCAGCTTAAATTCAAACAGGAAAGGTGCCTACAGTGTCTCAGCCTTGATCCCAGAATCTAAGATTCTATCAGTAGGTTCAACAAGTCAGCGTAAAAATAAAGCCCACACGAGGGCATGTTCTGAGCCGTGGCTACAAAGGGCGTGAAGGCAGGGCCTGAGCGGGGGCAGAGATGATGGCCGGGCTGGCGTGAGGTCAGTGAGGGTCTCAAGGGACAGCAGCGGGGCCACCTCTGGACCACAGTGCCCGGAAGCACAGTCATGGCAGAGCTTGCGGCTGGACAGCCCCCACCCCACCCCACTCTACCAGTGCCCTCCAGGGGAGACCCCACGAGCACCCTCTCAAAAGACCCCGTAATTGGGGTTAAAAAAAAAGGGGGTAGCATGAGAAGCACCCTCACTGAGCTCCTGTGTGCAGGTGGAAAGTGAACCTGGGAGGGTCAGGCCAGCTCAGTCCCAAGTCCCTGAGAGCCACGTCCCGCCTCGTGCCGCCCACACGGCGACCCCCACCTGCCCTCTGTCTTCCTGGGAGCTGTGGTCAGGCAGGAGAGCCTGCTGGTGTGATGTCTGCTTTAGGTGACATGGGGCTCGCAGGGCCGAGCTGAGGCTGACAAGGGGCACACCTCGAGGGCTGGCACAGCGGGAGGGCAGCCAGCCCAACACCCCCACCCCCACATCTGCCCAAGGGCACCCACTGGCCAGCCCATATTCAGCTGCCCACTGGCCACTCAGGGACATACAGCCACTCCTGGTGTCAGTGGGGCTTGTATCCCAGCCCCACCCTTGGGACCCATCCCATATGGTCGCAGGGGTGAGGGGACCCAGGTGCTAAGTAAACAGCAGCTGCAGTGGGTAGGGGGGGGCTAGAACCACACCTGGGGAGAAGATGGCAGGTGTGCGGCCGGCCACAGCTTCCTGGCGCTTCCTGGCGAAGTCTGAGATCTTCCAGATGAAGACCCCATCGTAGGTGGACGCCTCCATCTCCAAGACCTTCTGCTCCAGGTCGGCCATCGCCAGGTCCTTCAGGCCGATGCTCCTCTCCAGCTGCTGCACCTGCGGGTGCGAAGACCACCTTCCCTCTTACAGCAGGGATGCGGGCACGAGCCCCTGCCTCCCACACCCACCCATCTCCAGCAGGACCATGCTCCAGGGCACCCTGGGCTCTGTGTTCCTCATGTCGGCTCCCTGCCCACAAGAACCCAACCCCACCCTGCCGAGAGATGGGGGCTCCAAGTTCACACAGCAGCTCTGGCCAGCAAGCATGCTCAGAAGCCACACCATGCCACACACACCCCCATGGCTGACTCTGCCCTCCCTCAGAGAGAGGAGGCTCCCGCCCACGGCCTGTGGCATCTGTGACTTTCCAGGGTTTGCATCCTTCAGAGAACAGGGCTCAGAAATGAAGGGAGCCAGAGCCTCCCACAGAAACCACGCTGGACTGGGGTTTGCAGGTGGAGTTCTACACTGTCCAGGCTCTAAAGCTCCGGGACCTGCCAGAAGCTGCTGGGGTGTGGGCACCGTCACCCTTTACACTGTCCTCCTCCTGGCTGGCCGCCCACCAGGCACAGACCTTGTTACTCAGGGCTTCAATCCTGTCTAGGTCCAGCCGGTGCTGCCGGCTACAGGCCTCGACGGTCAGGGCCACCCTCTCCACCTCCCGGTTCAGGACACAGACGATGTTCTCGAAGGTGGCCGTCTTCTTCTCCAGTGTCTCGCACCTCTGCAGGAGCTCTGACCCCGCCTGGCTCTGGTCTCCCGAGAGGGGCTTTGCCTCCAGGACCGAGCTCAGTAGCATGGCCAGGTGCTCCTGCAGCCGCTGCGCCTCGTGCTCCTGCTGCCTCTCGCCCTCCACCTGCAGACACAAGGCAGGCAGGCTGCTGGCTCCACCCACCCTTCCGCTCCCACCCGGGGACAGCCGCCAAGACGGCCCTCAGCTGAACTGAGGAGACAGGCCAGAGTCACAGACAGGGATGCCTGGGAGGCCTTCTTGTCTGTGACAGCCTGAAAGTCAGCTATGTTTAAGGAACACGAAGCTTGTTATGGAACTTAGCTGCAGCCAGGCACAACAGGTCAACACTGTGATTCCAGCATTTTGGGCCAAAGCGGGAGGATCATCTGGGCCCAGGAGTTGCAGAGTAGCTGGGGCAACATGGCAAAGCCCCATGTCTACAAAACATTTAAAATATTAGCCAGGCATGGTGGTGTGTGCCAATGGTTCCTCCTACTCAGGAAGCTGAGGTGGGAGGACTGCTTGAGCCCAGGAGGTTGAGGCTGCAGTGAGCTGAGATCATATCACTGCACTCCTGCCTGGCTGACACAGCGAAACCCTGTTTCGAAGAAAAGAAAACAAAGAAAAAGAATACACCACTTTTTAAAAAGCTACCCACAAGTTCCAGACAAGCCTGGCCAACAGGGTGAAACCCTGTCTCTACTGAAAATACAAAATTAGCTGGACGTGGTGGTGCATGCCTGTCATTCCAGCTACTCAGGAGGCTAAAGCATGAGAATCGCTTGAACCCAGAAGGGGGAGGCTGCAGTGAGCCAAGGCGGTGCCACTGCACCCTAGCCTGGGCGACAGAGCAAGACTCTGTTTCAAAAATAAATAAATAAATACAAAACCACAAAAATAAATAAATAAATAAATAACAAAAATAGGCCGGGCACAGTAATCCCAGCACTTTGGGAGGCCGAGGTGGGTGGATCACCTAAGGTCAGGAGTTTGAAACCAGCCTGGGCAACATGGTGAAACCCTATCTCTACTAAAAATACAAAAATTAGCCAGGCCTGGTGGTACATGCCTGTAATCCCAGCTACTTGGGAGGCTGAGGCAGGAGAATCCCATGAATCTGGGAGGTAGAGGTTGCAGTGAGCCGAGACTGTGCCACTGCACTCCAGCCTGGGCGACAGAGCGAGACTCCGTCTCAAAAATAAAATAAAATAAGGCTGGGCATGGTGGCTCACATCTGTAATCCTACCACTTTGGGAGGCCGAGGTGGGTAGATCACAAGGTCAGGAATTCGAGACCAGCCTGGCCAGCATGGTGAAACCCCCATCTCTCCTAAAAATACAAAAATTAGCCGGGCATGGTGGCGTGCACCTGTAGTCCCAGCTACTTGGGAGACTGAGGCAGGAGAATTGCTTGAACCCGGGAGGCAGAGGTTGCAGTGAGCCGAGATGGCGCCGCTGCACTCCAGCCTGGGCGAGAGAGCGAGACTCTATCTCAAAAAAATTAGAAAATAAAATAAATAGGCCAGGCGCAGTGGCTCTCGCCTGTAATCCCAGCACTTTGGGAAGCCGAAGCAGACAGATCATGAGGTCAGGAGATCGAGACCATCCCGGCCAGCATGGTGCAACCTTGTCTTAACAAAAAAATAATAGTAACAATAAAATAAAAAATAAAAATAAATAAAAATTAAAAAAAATAAAAATAAAAAGCTACCCACAGAGGGAAGGTGAAAACACAGGGTGGAAGCTAGGCCTCCTTAAACATACCTCATTTTGTAGGCCTGACTTTGCAATTAAATTATTTTGAAATTTTCACAACAAAATATAACAATGAGGCCAGGCGTGGTCATGCCTGTAATCTCAGCACTTTTGGAGGCCAAGGCGGGAGGATCACTTGAGGTCAGGAGTTCGAGACCAGCCTGGCCAACACAGTGAAACCTCATCTCTACTAAAACTACGAAACTCAGCCGGGTGTGGTGACGGGCATCTGTAGTCCCAGCCTTTCATCACCTACTCAGGAGGCTGAGGCACAAGAATCGCTGGAACCCAGGAGGCGGAGGTTACGAGGTTGCAGTGAGCTGAGATCACACCACTGCACTCCAGCCTGGGTGACAGCAAGACTCAGCCTCAAAAAAAAAAAAAAAAGATAAAAAAGAAACTCTAGAATAATTACAGTAATACCCACTAGAGGCACAACCACCCAGAGAGCAGAAGGCACTCAACAGACACAAGCAGCTGGACGAGAGCACGCCCTGCATCTTCTCAGGAGCCGTGTGCGGTGTGGAGAAGGCACGGCCTGACTGAGCCTGGGGCAGTGCACCGTCATGGGGAGACCCTTTGCGCAAATGGGAAACATTGCCACAGACTCGTGCTGTGTTCTCTCTCATCTCTCAACACCAAGAGGCCCAGTAATAAGGGCCATGGTGGCGGCGACAGCACCACTGAGGCCCGGGCCGCCTCTGAACAACCTCGTGCATGGGAAGCCCCGGCTTCCTGGAGATGGCAGATGCCAGGTCTGAGCAGGAAACAGACAAGAACACCGAGAGCGGGAGACTGTCCAACGCAGACAAAGGAGACGGAGGCAGCAATGGTCCCGTCACCGTTATCAGGAAAAAACCACAATACCTAAGGTTACACAGAATCGAGTCAGCAACGGACTCCACTATAAATGCCGTCACGGCGTCCCTGTCGTCACATGAGGAGGGGAGGAGGCGGCACTGCAGCAGAGGCTGAGGAGCAGCAGGAAGGAAACCAGGAAGCACGGGGCTGGAGGCAGTGAAGACCACACCCAGGACGAGGGGTGGCCTCAGTCTCAGACCCCCAGACTCACCGTCTCGAGGCAGCCGAGGATGTGGAATCTGCAAGGGACCCGGCACTTGCCACACGTCTTGACGTGGTCCTGAAACTACAAGGAGAGGACGTCAGTGCCATCTTTCTCTGCACCTCCAGACAGACCACAGCGATGTACACAGAGGGTTACGTGACTCACCCTGTCGGCCTCTTCACTGTCACGCTGAATGAAACCCAACAACCCATTTCCAAAGCCACACGCATACACACACCCGTGCACACACACGTGCAAACACGGACACTGTGACTGAGATGGGTGAGTGTTTCAGGACACGTGTGGAGACCCCCGCCTGTGTGTCGCATGGTGTGCCTGTCCTCTATCACAGTCCACAGGACGGGTGGTGCTGAGGCCCCAGGGCCTGGTCAAAACCCAGACAGAGTCAAATGGCCACTGCTCACCTGGCGCGCGGCGGTGCAGGATGACGCAGACACATCACGAAGCAAAAAGCAAAATCCAGAAAGGGGCTAAGTGCACACAGACATTCATGTGCGACAGGGTAGCAGCCAAGCAGGGAAGAGTCTGCCCAACACTGTGGTATCTGACACGGGTCTAAGGAGGAGGGAACAGCCCAAAGGAAAACATCCAACACAAGTCCCTCCTCCATTTCCCAGGTGACACGGCAGGTGTGTCACGGCTCTGAGTGTGAGAAAATCAAACCCACAAACATCAGAAGCAGCACAGGCTTTCCCACACGCTCAGAAGCAGGGAAACGGCCCTAACTATGAATCAGTTTCCAGAAACCATAACATAAAAACCTCGCACAGCTCCCTGCAAAACAAACAAACAAACAAACAAAAACATCATCAAGTGGGCAGGAGTCATGAACGGATGACCTCTCCCAGAAAGAGAAGCGCAGACGAGCTCGGTCACACCACAGCTTGAGAACGCCCGTCAGAACCGCCTGCGACTCTGCTGTCCCCTGCCAGCCACAGGAGGTTGGTCCCAGGACTCCTGAGGGTGCTGGAGTCCCGGATGTAAAATGGCAGAGTATTTGCACAGAACCTAAGCACACCCTCCCTTTTACTTTAAATCAGCTCTAGGCGACTCATGACACCAATACGATGTGAGTGCATGTGAAAATAAAAAACGTCTGCACATGCTCAGGACAGATGCACTTCTCCCTGAGCAACCAGTCTATGGCTGGCTGACTCCCTGCTGTGGACCCCGACACGGAGGTCTTGTGTTTCTCACACATCACCGTGGCAAATGCCACACCACACTGTGCTGGCAAGTCTGGGGAGACAGTGCTCCCACAATGCTTATGGGAACGCGAGTTTCTCAACTACCACGCAGCACGGCTGACAGGGGGCCCGACACATTTCCCTCTGACGTCTCAGAATGCACTTTTGTAGTTTTTGCTTTGGTGCCATGTGACCATTTTACAAAACCACAAAACTTTTGTTTTTGAGACAGAATCTCACTCTGTTGCCCAGGCTGGAGTGCAGTGGCACGATCTCGGCTCACTGCAACCTCCGCCTTCCGGGTTCAAGCGATTCTCCTGCCTCAGCCTCCCGAGTAGCTGGGATTATAGGCTCATGCCACCACGCCCGGCTAATTTTCCTATTTTTAGTAGAGATGGGGTTTGCCATGGTGGCCAAGCTGGTCGCGAACTCCTGACCTCAGGTGATCCACCCGCCTTGGCCTCCCAAAGTGCTGGGATTATAGGTGTGAGCTACCACACCTGCTCTTTTTATTTTTATTTTTTAAGAACAATTTTTAAAACTCAAAAGTAAAACAAAACAAATGTGCCTCTATGGCATACTGAGACGGCCGCCTGCCCAGAGAGGCTGCTTCGGATGACTTACAACACGGCAACTCAATACAGACTCTAAAAGCAAAGAGAACGAGAGAGAGAACGTGGTTGTCACACACTTTGCCAGGACCACATGGTCCGTGCTAGCACCGACACTGTTCTGTGTACAGCAACGTCAACCGGAGCCCTGACTTTCCGCAGAAAGAAGAGACAGCAACAGGGAAGCTGGGTGAGAATCCGAAGTGGAACACCAGTGAGAACCCACAATGTACTTTCTCTTCAGATAAAGCAAGGCTCCCTCTGCTGCTGCTGAAGTACTTTCGGATGAAACGCTGGGCTGCGGGACGAAGTGGGGGCAGGAATGAAACAGAATTGGCACCGGGCACCCCCATCTTGAGCTGCAGCAGGGCCCCGGATTCTAATGTGCTCGCTCTCCTCTGTCCAGGATCAGAAATTTCCATCACAGGAAGCCAAAGAGGGGGCCAGGAACCTGGCGTGTGCGCAGCATGCTGGGAATGGGGGTGCAGCGCCTAGGGAGGGCAGGTGCGGGAGAAGGCGCTGCTGGAAAACAAGAAGACGAGCCCCCCATGCTGCCCACAAGGGGCGGTCTGTGGAGGCAGAAGCCAGCTGGGCGCCTGGCCTCTGTAAGCCTCAATGTCCTCCTCTGATAAAGGATGCCCTAGGGTTCTTGTGAGGTGGGAGGATAATCCCCAGTGCCCCCAGGAAATGCTAAACACTGCCCGCCCGTGGTTCCTACCAGTGCCATCATGAAGGGGCAAACACTTTCTCTAACACGAGGTGTCCGTGACTGCTGAGGCTTCTGGGCTGTTCAGCCATGAGGTCCAGGCCCACTTCTCCCGTCCAGGGAGCCCTACCGGCCAGCCTCCAAAGGACCAGCTCCCAACACACACCGCCCCACGCTTGGCTCAGCTCTGCATGTGTCCCAGGCAGCACTGAGGAGCCCGACCAAGCCCTGGGAGCGTGGTCACCGAGAAAGGCTCCAGCAAAACCAGCAAAGATGGAGAGGAAGGCTGGGAGGACGAGACAGGGCCTGGAGGGCGGCAGCTCCGGTGCTCAGCACAGCTCTGACTCTGATGGATAGCAGGCCAACAGCTTACGTCATCAAAGAACAAAAGTAAATCTTTAAAAAAACCTCACATTTTAAAAGACCAGAAGCAAATGAACTCAAAGAAAAAATTTATTCCAACTGACCTCAGAACATGGTATTTGGATCCTACGTCTTGGTAAGATGTACTTCCAAGAACAAAAAGAGCTTCAAAGAAATAGGTGGTCTCATCGTCAGAAGCCACATTCCTGGTTGGTTTTTTTTTTTTTCGTTTTTTTGGGATGGAGTCTTGCTCCATTGCCCAGGCTGGTGTGTACTGGTGCGATCTTGGCTCACTGTAATCTCTGCCTCCCAGGTTTGGGTGATTCTCCTGTCTCAGCCTCCCGAGTAGCTGGGATTACAGGCCTACCTGCACTACCATGTCTGGCAATTTTTGTATTTTTAGCAGATATGGGGTTCTGCCATGTTGGCCAGGCTAGTTTTGAACCCCTGACCTCAGGTGATCTACCTGCCTTGGCCTCCCAAAGTGCTGGGATTACAGGTGTGAGCCACCACACCCAGCCTTGATTTTTTTTTAGACAAGGTCTCGCTCTGTCACTCAGGCTGGAGTAGTGGTGCAGTCTCGGCTCACTGCAACCTCTGCCTCCCGGGTTCAAGCCATTTTCCCACCTCAGCCTCCCAAGTAGTTGGGACTATAGGTGTGCACGACCATGCACAGCTAATTTTTGTATTTTCAGAGATGGGATTTCACCATGTTGGCCAGGCTGGCCTCCAACTGGCCTCAAGTGATCCTCCTGCCTCAGCCTCCCAAAGTGCTGGGATTAGAGGCGTGAGCCACTCACCCAGCCACTGTTTTTAATTTTAAGCCTACTCTCTATATAACATAAAGCAAATATGTTACCGGTGCTAGGAACCAAGATTTTCAACACAAAAAGAAGAAGAGAGGAAACCCCTCCCACGCCACACACACTGGAAGCGTCTGAGCACGTCCTCAGCTCTTTCCTTAGGGACGGGCCAGGGGGCCAGACGGCCACAGGAAAGCCTGCACGGAGATGCAGCCCCTACATGTCACCCTGCTCCGAAGGGCTGGAGCTCCAGGCCTGGACAGGACTGCCCTGAGGAGGCAGGCGGGGCCCAAGAGACTCATTCCAGGAGAGCCTGAAAGGCCCCTCCGTCTGAAGATGAGGCCCGTGAACATGAAAACACAGGCGGGATGGGCGAAGATGCAGCACGCTCACGCGAAGCCACATGTTCACAGCGCTGGGGTGGGACAGAGCCCACCAGACACCGCTGCTTGGGAGCCCATCTTTCGTCTTTCACTCTGGAAACAAAGTCTCAAGCAAAGAAAGAATCACCTCCTGACTCCTCAGTGCCACCCCTCAGGACAGCCAAGACCCAGGCATGGGCAGAGGGCACCTCTTGGGGCCACCTCCAGGCCCCACCAACAAGGGACGCAGCCTCGTAGACACCGGCCCCAGGCAGGCGTCCTTGCCCCTGAAGGGGCATCGCAGCTGCCACAGCCTCCACAGCCTCCACGGCCTCCCGAGGAGACAAACCCAGCAGGCTTCTAGCGTGAGCTTCAGGCTCCAGTGAGGGGAAAGGATGCAAGGACGCTTTCAGGAAGCACTTGGCCGAGTTCCCAGGGCGGGACACTTCACACAGACAGGTGGGAACAGGTGGGGAGACAGAACCCCACCCCCCGCCCTACGCATTTTAGGGCTTGGACTGTGATCCGTATTTCAACGGAAGCAAACCAGAAAGACAGGCACGTGGCTGTGGGGCCGAGCTTGCAGGCGGGCCCGGCCACCTGAGCCTCCCGTGGCTGCCCAGATGGGGACGCCGCCCGCAAGGCCTCCACATCTGACCTCTATGCACTGAGCAGGTGCCACACACCCTTCCGGAACTCCAGCCTCTGGACGAGCTACCCTCGCCTCCAACAAGGGGGGCAGTCTGGGAACGCATCTCCACCTGTATCTCCCAGCTTCCTTTCCTAAAGGTGTCATCTGCAGCAGTTAACGCTCAACGGGGCGAGAAGCCATTTTCCTGACAGAAGTAAGGACGTCAGGGATGAAGTTCTGCCAGCCGAGGCACCAGCGTTTCCCGGCTGTGGCAGCAGACCAGTCGACGGCACCCTGTCTCCACCCCGACCGCCTGCTGCAAACACTCAGCTTCAAAGTCAATACCAACATTTCTCAAAGCAGCACATGGAGGGCGATGAGAACGTTCGTGTTTCATGCTCAGGATAACCGGGAAGTGACTTGCCCAAAAGTCAGCAGCTGTGTACACTGGAGGATGAAGAGGACTCGGGACTCAGCCACCTGGCCACCAGCCCACCAGGAGAGCGGCCGCAGCCCTGAATGCGCCCGTGAGCAGATGCTACGGAAGCTTTGCACGCTGCTCCCGCGGGCACTAAGGTCGTCACCTGCCCCAACCTCACCCTATGGGACCCTCACTGCCAACATATGGGCCCCACCCCATGGTCCTCAGAGGGTGTGAGAAACACTCACCTTCTCCCGGGGGATCTTCTTCTTGCCGCAGCCGTCACAGGTCAAGGGGAACTTAGGGCAGACCTCATGGTGCGCCTTCAAAAGAAGCAGTCAGGGGCGTGAAGGCGGACGCCAGCATCAGGCACGGGCAGCCAGCTGGGTGGAGGCCAGCACACAGCACTCGGGCCGGGCAGTGCCAACGGGCCGCAGGAGCACGTGGTCACCCTCGAGCCTCTCAGGACGGCGCTCTGCCCAGGCAGGATCCTGCCAGCACCACCCAGGAGCCTCAGAGAGCTTAACACTGCTTGTTCTGCGGCTCCAGGGAATGTGAGGGAGGCCCAGGCCGTCAGAGGAGACTCAGAGGCCACGTGAAACAACGGCCCAAATGGAGACGGGGAGCCCGGTGGGAGGGTCTGGTGGACGGGCTGGGCTGGCCACGTGTGGAATGTCGGCAAGACAGACCCTGACATGCTGCTGCGGGGGACCTGGCGCCCCAAATGTGCTGTGGGCAGGCCCTTCCACCTCACAGTCTACAGGGAAGGGGGGACGAAGGAGCACCTCGTGCTTGGGGACAGGTCCGGGAAGTGGGGCTCCTGAAAGACAACAGCCCAGGAAAAAAGATACCACAGGGGCCCACCAGAGGCTGAGAGAGACCCAGAGACATCTCAACCAAAGGCAAGAATGCTGTGTGGACCGTGGTTCAAATAAGCCGAGGCAAAGGCCAACGGCAGGGACACAGACTCAGCGTGCAGGCCGTGTGAGCACCATGGCTGTGTCTCAGACGTGGCGCTGCCACCACAGCGTGTGCACCGCAGAAGCACGTGCTCACCAACTCTTCGGGAAACACCAACTCAGGCTTGAGCAACTGTCTGGGGGAGTGACACCCAGGCCGGGCGAGGAGGGCCGCACACCCACCTCTGTGCTGTCTACCTGATGCGTTTAGACTCTGCTAATACAAAAATGCCGTGTTTTCTTTTTTTTTTTTGAGAGAGTCTCGCTCTGTGGCCAGATGCCAGACTGGAGTGCAGTCGTGTGATCTCGGCTCACTGCAACCTCTGCCTCCTGGGTTCAGGCAGTTCTCCTGCCTCAGCCTCCCCAGTAGCTGGGATTACAGGTGCACGCCACTACACCCACCTAATTCTTGTATTTTTAGTAGAGACGGGGTTTCACCATGTCGGCCAGGATGGTCACCTGACCTCGTGATCCGCCTGCCTCGGCCTCCCAGAGTGCTGGGATTACAGGCGTGAGCCACTGTGCCCGGCAAAAATGCCTTTAAAAAAAAAGGTTTTTTTTGAGATGGAGTCTCACTCTGTTGCCCAGGCTGGAGTGCAGTGGCTCAACCTCAGCTCACGTCAACCTCCGCCTCCCAGGTTCAAGCGATTCTCCTGCCTGAGCCACCCCGGTAGCTAGGATTAGAGGTGCCTGCCACCACGTCTGGCTAGATTTTTGTATTTTTATAGAGATGGGGTTTTACCATGTTGGCCAGGCTAGTCTCAAACTCATGATTTCATCATCTGCCCACCTCAGCCTCCCAAAGCATTGAGATTACAGGCGTGAGCCACCACGCCTGGCCTACAAAAATGCTTCTTAAAGGCCTCGGCATTAACTTGACACTCACTCTCAGTTCTGCCAAGAAACATCTACCCCGTGGCTTCAGAGAAAGGGCTGAGGGTGGAACGAGTGCAAAGGAGCAAACGCAGCCCGTGGCCAGCACGTAGTCCCCAGCTCAGCCCCGCGCGGCTGCCGCCCACAGGCTGCTCCAGCCCCACGCACCTTCACGTCTGCCCCACAGCAGGGCGCCCGGCAGTGCCGGCAGCTCAGGCTTCTCTCCGGGCACTCCTGCTCCAGGTGGCGCTCCTTGTCACCGAGGCGGACCAGGCCTTTGCACGCGGGGCATTCAGTCAGCATGAGCGGGCAGCGGCCTTCATGGCAGCTCTGGTAACGAAAGAAGAAAGTGTCAGTAGAGCTCCCATGGGCAGCCAGTTTCACCTGAGGACGCCAGGCAGTGTAGCGATGGCTGGGCGTCTGCATGCTCATCCCAGAGCCATCCTCCCCGCCTGTCCTGGGCGCCGCCCTCTGCAGGTAGCTCTCAGGGCTCCCACAGTTCGAGGCAGGAGGAAGAGATCGGTATCCTTGTCTCCACTCTCTGCCCCACAGGGCTGAGGGGATGCTCTGCCACGGGGGTCTCTGCTGGGTGCCTTGCCACCACCAGGCTCCCCTACCCCCCTAAAACAGCCAAGTGCACAGTCCCTGCTCCGTGCCAGCGGGTCCCTGCCACACACACAGCGGCTCCCAACTGAGAACGCAGGCCACGCTCTTGCTCTGATGACCAACACAACCCGGTCCATGCCAGCTGGGATCCTGCCAGTCCCCATCTCATCCTCATTGTAGGTGGGAGGTGTGAAGAGGCAGGAAACACACATGGGAGACAGCATGAGGGCAGCTGGCCTTTGCCTCCAGCACCAGGAGTCCAGCAAAGGCCTGAGGCACAAGCCCAGCAGGCCAGGGTGCAAGGACTGGGGCCCAGGGCAGGCTGGTTCTAGCTGTACAGCGCACATATTGGAAAGGACCTGAGCTGTGAGGAAGGCAGGCGAGAGGCCAGTGAGACACAGCAAGGTCACTCAGGAGCCCACGCATTCCCACACACTGAGCCACCCACGAGCTGGGCAGAGGCCCTGCCCTCCTGGAGCTGACAACCTGGTAGAGTGACCACGGGTGCAGGACACCAGGAAAGACAGGCAGTGGAGGCAGGGCCACGGAAGGTCCCACCAGATGCAGGCTCGGGAGGCAGGACCTGGTGCCGCAGGCTGAAGGTCGGGCGAGGCAGAGGACTGCAGATGTCCAGACAGCCACGGTGGCAAGGGAAAAAGGACACAGAGGGAAAGGAGGTGGTGTCAGCTCCTCACCACACCCAGGTCAGGAAGAATCTAGAATCCGGGATGCAGAATCCAGCCTCTCTGGCCCACTGCTGCCCCAGGCAGGGCTTCATGGACCACCTGGAGGGCTCTGCCCGGCTGTGAGGGGAGGGACATGGCTGAGCCCTTCAATGCCTGCCTGGCAGCTGCGCTTCTCAGACTTTAAGGTCGGGAAGCCACCATGGTCACAGAAGGAAGAATAGGTGGCAGGGACCACAAAGGTGCTAGTGGAAGCGGGGAGAGTGCTGGGTTCACGACGTGTCTGAGGAGCCATGTGGATCTGCTGACAGACTGAGTGTGCGGCTTACAGGGACACAGAAAAGTCAAGGACCCCCGGGCCTCTGGCCTAAGCCACACGAGGGCCCCGCCTGCCTCCATACGGGAGCAGTGAGGTACAGAAACAGAACAAGGTTTTTCTTTTTTTGAGAAAGGGTCTCACATTGTCACTGATATGGTTTGGCTGGGTTCCCACCCAAATCTCATCTCCCATAATCCCCATGTGTCATGGGAGGGACCCGGTGGGAGGTAACCAAATCATGGGGGCGAGTCTTTCCTGTGCTGGTCTCTTGATAGTGAGTCTCACGGGGTGTGATGGTCTGATGAAGGGCAGTTCCCTGCACACGCTCTCTCTTGCCTGCCGCCATGTAAGACGTGACCTTGCTCCCCCTTCGCCTTCCGCCGTGATTGTGAGGCCTCCCCAGCCGTGTGGAGTTGAGTTCACGAAACCTGTTTTTCTTTATGAACGACGCAGTCTTGGGTACTTCCTCACAGTGGTATTAAAGGGCTCTAATACAGTCCCCCAGGCTAGAGTGCAGTAGTAAGAGCACAGCTCACTGCAGCCTTGACCTAAGCTTCCAAGTAGCTGGGACTACAAGCACACACCATCACACCCAGCTAAATTTTTTTGTAATTTTGGTAGAGCAACCTTGCTCAGGCTGGTCTCGAACTCCTGAGCTCAAGCAATCTGCCCACCTCAGCCTCCTGAAGTACTGGGATTACAGGTGTGAGCCACCATGCCCGACCAGAGTTAAACAGGTCTTTTGGGAGAAGTCTGCCATGGTTGGGAACAGAGAAAGGGAAGGGTAGGCAAAGGAACACAGAGTTTAAGATTTGCCGAGTTTCCTTAATCATGATAAACATAAAATGTATCATCTTTACCACTTCCAAGTGCACAGTTCTATGGTAGTGAGTATGTCTAAAATGTTATGTAAACATCATCACCATCTACCCCCATAACCCTTTCCATTGCAGAACCCTGAGACCCTGTTCCTGTTAAGCCCTAACTCCCCATCCCCTCCTCCAGCCTCCAGCACCATCCACCGGCTCTGAATTTGATCACCCCGGAGAATCACGCAACGATGATCTTCTTGTGCCTGGCTTTGCTCACTAAGCACAGCACTTAGTTTTGAGACAGGAGATACTAGAGCATATTCTGTGTACGGATGGCACAGCCCAGTGAGAGGAAGACAACCGGATGGGAGGGGAAGGTTCCCGAGAGGCCGCAGTGGGATCTGGGGCAGCGGAGGACCTGGCTGCAGGGCCCTTCACGGGGTGGGGAGTAGGGGTCAGCAGCTCCGTGGAAAGCTGGCTGCAGCTCAGGGGCCCAAGGTGACTCAGGAAAGGCCAATGCTACTTCCCTTGAGAGGGGAGACCCTGCTCTGGACAGCACAGGCACTTGGGCTGGCTTCCACTCCACCTCCCCAGGGAATGCTCCTCCCAAACCTTCACACAGGCACAGCAGCTACTCCTTAGAGGCGCCAGGGCACATGGGCCCAGCCCTCCAGGACCTCCAGCGGCACCGGCCTGAGCTGAGCCTGCCAAAGGAGCCGACCTCCCTGAACCCAACAGTGCCGTGCCCTCTGCCACCCACTGACAGGCAGGGACCAAGCCCTTGGCCATACTCAGCATGCAGCCAACCACCATCAAGCCGAATTAAAGAGGAGCCTCAGCAACTAGTACGGTTTATGAAACATAAAAACTAAAGCACAAATAGTCAATGTCCTTAGATTTAATTAAAAACTGTTCTTTAAAACATAATAAAATGGTTGGGCACAATGGGTTCCCACCTGTAATCCCAGCACTTTAGGAGGTCAAGGTGGGAGGATCACTTGAGCTCAGGAGTTCGAGGCTGCAGTGAGCTGTCATCTCACCACTACACTCCAGGCCGGGCGACAGAGCAAGACTCTATCTCTAAACAAAATAACTCCCCGGGTGCAGTGGCTCACGCCTGTAATCACAGCACTCTGGAAGGCTAAGGCAGGTGGATCATGAGGTCAGGAGTTTGAGACCAGCATGGCCAGCAGAGTAAAACCCCGTCTCTACTAAAAATACAAAAAAAAAATTAGGCAGGCATGGTGGCGGGTGCCTGTAATCCCAGCTACTCAGGAGGCTAAAGCAGGAGAATCTCTTAAACCCGAGAGGCAGAGGCTGGAGTGAGCCAAGATCACACCACTGCACTCCAGCCTGGGTGACAGAGCAAGACTCTATCTCAAAAAAATATAAATAATAGTAAGAGATACTCTATAGGTGAAATGATACGACATCTTCCTTTGCTTTGAAATAAGCCAGAAAAGAAAAAAATATGTGTGGGGAGTTGAGGGGCTGGAGGAGACTGGCACAGGCTGGCTGGGACCGTGGAGCTGAGGCTGAAGGAGACTGGCACAGGCTGGCTGGGGCCGTGGAGCTGAGGCTGGAGGAGACTGGCACAGGCTGGCTGGGGCCGTGGAGCTGAGGCTGAAGGAGACTGGCACAGGCTGGCTGGGGCCTCGGGGCTGCGGCTGAAGGAGACTGGCACAGGCTGGCTGGGGCCGTGGAGCTGAGGCTGGAGGAGACTGGCACAGGCTGGCTGGG
>CAUYLG010067829.1:0-87655 GCA_963573385.1 Cacajao melanocephalus
AGTGACACAGGGTGTGCTAATTTTGGGTTTTAACTTTGGATGCTTACTGTTGGGTTCCTTGCCTTCCCTTCCAAATGTACAATACACACGAAGAAATACTTTTTTAATTTTCCCTTTTGTAAAAAAAAAAAAAAAAAAAAAAAAAAAACTCAAGTGAAATTTTTTTACCAGTACTATTTGAGCTTTCTCAAGATCTACTTATCAGGTTAATGATTATCCACGGATGACAATGAATATAATAAAATATATAAGACCAATAAGCAGATATAATGAAAAGGTTGGATATTGTTTCTAACTAATCAATATTGTGTCCTAGTTAACTTTCTGTCAACTATATTGGTTCATTATGAAACGCTTTAGGAAGGCAGAAACGCAGGGTCTCATCTTTAGAAGGTAATGCAAACTCAGCAGTGACCTGGACACGTGAGTTCTCGATGGCGCGTATGTGGGAAAACCCCATAGGGCCATTCCAGAAGGAGAAGGCCCGAAATCCTGAGCCAAACAATGCCAGTTGCACCCCAGCAGAGCTTTTCCGCCAAGCCCCTGTACTTCATCACTTCTGACTCCTAAGGGCTCCTCGCAGAAGTTCAGTCAGCAAGACGGAACACCCCTTGCGTCCAAAGCCCACGGGGTAACACACGTCCCAGACTTCAGCTTCCGGACTAGTCTAGATTTTTGAAACAGTAAGTTGATTAATTAATTAAGCCATCAACCAACTACCAGTTAGCCCTGCAACTGCTCAGCAAGTCTTTACTAAGCAAGCCCCTCTACCGTGCTGAGTGCCACGCCGTGCTGAGTGCCACACCGGCAGATATGGCTTCTGTTCTCCTCACACTCACCGTCTGGCTGCAGAGGTAAATGTGTGCAACGAAAAGAAAATAATCAACAGATAAAACTCGTTATCAGTTATTCAATATGCTAGGCCCTGTGCTGAGCATTTATGTTCATTTCCTAGTGAAAGTATCACAAGTCACATGATGTAGATATTAATGTCCCCATTTTACAGATGAGAAAACTGAGGCTTGGAGCAATCAAATAATTGTACATGTTTTAAAAGCTAGCTAACCAATGACAAAGCCAGGGGAAACGATAATAATGTAAATTGAGAGGGATTTCAAAGAAAGTCGAACTTGTCCGGGTTAGAGCAACTAGGGAAAGATTTCATGAGGCTTAGGAACTGAGACGGGCTTGAGAGACTGAACAGAACGTAAAACAGTGAGACAGAGGAGGGAGCCATTCCTGGCAAATACAAAGCCTGCACAAGGCAGAGACAGGCAACATAAAGAAACCCAACTGAAAGGGAACCACATGCTGGCAGTCAGAGGCAAAACAGACCAGCCAGGTGGCCAGATCAGAACAGCACTGAATGGGGTGGGAAGGCCTGTGGCCGGGGCGTGTCCCCCTTCAGGCCGGGTGGCCAGATCAGCACAGCACTGAGTAGGGTGGGAGAGCCCACAGTCGGACGCTTTCTTCAGCTGGAGGGTAGATAGAGAAAGCAGAGCTGGTAGAAATGAAGCTGTGGCATGAGGAGGCTGAAAACCAGGGAAGCTGGAGGCAGAAGAGGCCCGTGGTTGGCAGTGTCTGGGATGGCCCCCGGACTTGGTGGCCTGTGGAGTCCCTGCCCCAGAACGGCCAGCCTCTGACCAGCACAGCGGGGCGGGGTCCCTCAGCAGATTAGAGGAGAAGAGATTTGAGCTTCATCTTGCTGGCTGGGATAAGGCAAGCGTCGCACTGTGGGGTCACACTGTGGGGCCACACGGCCAGAAGCTGAGGGTGGCCTCTGGCCAACAGCTGGAGGAATCCAGGCCCTCAGTCCAGCGGCCTAGAAGGAGCCGCATCCGACCAGCAGCACAGTGGTGAGCTCGGGGGCAGACTCTCCATGGTCCAGGCTGGGGCAACCCAGCCCTGCTGACCCTGAGACCACAGCCTCATGCAAGGCTTCAAGTGGAGGCTTCAGGTGGAAGTGCTGAGGCGTGCTTGGATTCCAGGTGATCCACACAAAAGCTGAGGACACACACATGGGCCGGGCTTTGAGGTCATCTGTTCCAGCATCAGATAACTAACACGAGGCACTGCCCAGAAGTGAGGGGGAGACCCCCAGAGAAGGGGACACCCTGATGGATCCCAGCAGCTCAGAGGCAGGCTCTGGTCCCCTTTACTCCACAGCTGGGAAAACTAGAACCCAGGGAGAGCAAGTGAGCTGCCCGTAGCCACAGCTGGCTGGAGGCAGAAACAGGATCTGTGTCTTGATTCCACCCCACCGATCACGCTAATGTGTGCACTCCCAAGGCACTGGAAACTTCACGTTCACAGGTGCAGGGAAGTCTGGAAGGTGAATTTTAATGAAAGCCTATAAGACATTTCACCATCGATTTTTGAGGGGCTACTCAGGGCAGACGGTACAGTGTAAGTTGTAAGGTTAATCAATCACATTTTTTGGTTTCCTGGGGACATGGAGACAGAACTCAGCAAGAACTCCAGAGGGCGGGATGCATGCGGTAATCTGTTTTTTATCATTAGAGAAAAATATTCAGTGCTTCCCAGTCCAAAAGAAATGATTAAAGGCATCCCACAAAACTTTTGAGGGAGATGTTACTAATGCCAGGGCAGGAACAAAGGAATACACCTCCCAATGAACAAAACCACGTGCCCGGCGCCAGCTGCAGCAGTTCATGGGGAGCACATCTAACAAGAATCTCAGTGTAAGATTTTGAAAGACAAAAAGCTGTACTTCCTGCCATCAAGAGCCACAGAGATGACAAGGGTGGGCTGATCTGGAGAATAGGAAAACCACAGACACAGCACTGTGCTCACAGCAGACCCTACTACGTGCAGGCCGCGCTCACAGCAGACCCTGCTACGTGCAGGCCGCGCTCAGAGCAGACCCTACTACGTGCAGGCCGCGCTCACAGCAGACCCTGCTACGTGCAGGCCGCGCTCACAGCAGACCCTACTACGTGTACACTGCATTCACAGTAGACCCTACTACATGCAGGCCACACTCACAGCAGACCCTACTACTTGTACACTGCATTCACAGCAGACCCTACTATGTGCAGGCCGCACTCACAGCAGACACCACTACGTGCATGCCACGCTGACAGCAGACCCTACTAGGTGCAGGCTGCGCTCACAGCAGACACTATTACGTGTACACCACATTCACAGGAGACCCTACTACGTGTACGCCACATTCACAGCAGACCCTACTACGTGCACACTGTTCTCACAACAGGGCCTACTGTGTGCACACTGTGCTCACAAGAGACCCTACTACATGCAGGCCGCACTCACAGTAGACCCTACTACGTGCAGGCTGAACTCACAGCAGACCCTACCACATGCATGCTGACCAACAACAAGGAAAATGGAGGACCAGCAGGATGAAGCAGGCACAACCCTCCCACCTTCTTGGACAGAGAACAGCAGGGTGAAGAAACAGCAAGGCTTTGGTGTCTAGGGAACAGGACACATGAAACACCCAGTGCAGGCGTGTCCCAGGTTGTGCGCCCTGGGCTGCATGGCAGACAGGAGAGGCTGGCTTACAAAACGGCCATGACCACTCCACCATGAGCCCCTTCCCATCCTCAGGGACTGACACTGCCCCGAGCTAAGCAGGAGGAACTGTCCTCACCAATGACCAGTTTAGACGTGACCTGCAACTGCATCTGACAGTTGGACAGAGGCACCTCCAAGGAAGGCCTTCCATACAGACAGAGATGCACAGAGAAATCTGCTTTCTCTGCACTGGAATTGTGAGAGGCTGCATGCGATGGCTGGAATGCTGCAGCTGCCTTGCAGTCATGAAGGTAGAAAGCAGTCACATGTGGATACGGCAGAGTGGAAAGATGCAAAGTAGCTGAGACCTGGATGCTGTGAAGACTTTGTTTCCATGCCTCTTGTTACAGCAGATATGAAAGATTCCTCATTGTGTAAGTCACTTTCGGTGTCCTGCAGCCAAATACATCCTAACTGCTACACCTCTAATGCCCATTTGAGAATGCCAGTGACACCAGTGGAAACTTCTCTTCCCTGACTCTGGTTGGGAATTCCAGTCCCGGCTTTGAACATGAGCACCCCAAGTTTGAATCCCAGCTCTGCTTCTGAGTAAGCTACCACCGGCAGGTCACTTAGCTCTTTGAGGCTTGGCTCCAGCTCCTATAACTCACGCACACCATGGTGATATTAAAGGATCCACCCTGAAGGGTTATAAGGATTAAATGAGATAATACATGTCCGGTGTGCAGACAGCGCCTAGCATGTGGCAGGCATCTTAAACATGTTCTTCTTCATCTTTACTATGACTCAAAAAACAGCACCTTAGCGCATCCAGAAGAGCTCTGAGCAGTCTTTACACAGGCAACACTGACGCCTTCTTCTGGAGCACTGTTGTCTGACGGAGGCAACAGACATGAAATCTGCCGGAGTCTCCGAGGCCCAGCGCCACCTTCAGGACGCAGAAGAAAAAGAAGAGGAAGAGGATGTAGGGAGGGCCGGGCTCTCGTGGTGGGATACCTGGGCTCTCCTGGCAAGTCACCTGGGCTCTCCTAGTGGGATGCCCGGGCTCTCATGGTGGGATACCTGGGCTCTCCTGGCGAGTCGCCTGGGCTCTCATGGCAGGATGCCTGGCTGCCGGGGCTCCTGTTTCCAGATGGCAAGAGTTGGTAGCACCAGGGTCCAGAGAAAGGGTGGAGGTGGGTCCTGCCAGGGTCACGTGGCAGGTGGGCCCTTGGCCCTGAGGGAACTCTGCACACTCGGCATGAATGGGACACAGAGCCCCAGGGGGCTGCAGCTTCCACACACCATCGAGGGTGCCGTCTCCTGGGGAGGCCAAGTCTGAGGTGCACAGAGCTCACCCCCATGAGAGTCTGGAATGTGGCCTTCTGGAAAAGTAGAGCCTTCCTGTATTAGAAAATGTACACAGGGCATCAGTTGTCCCCATTAGGTGACAGGATGTGATGTTTTAAACTTATTTTTAGTTTATTTCTAAAAGGATTCTATTTGTAGAAAGAATAGAACTAAAAGGGTTTTTCACTCCTCCTTTGCTACACCAAAATCTAAGCTGTTTCTGGAGAAAAAAAATGTGTATCTTAAACCCAAAAAGGCAGATTTGACCTCAGTCCTACACACTCAAAACTGGAAAGACCATGAATACAGATTTGAAATTTTTTTACCAACATGGACTAAACTATAAAAAATATTTCCACAACCCCAATTAGACATTAGTGATCTGTTGGAGAGATGGGTCTAATTAGAGGCAATTCTTGGGAGAGAGAAAAAGATCTTTTAAAAAGAATAATGAGGGCAGCAAACCCTGGGAGCAGAGCATAATGACAGCACCGGGTCCCTCACGTCTGACTGTAATGATCACTTGCTGACTTTGGGGAAAGTCGTTTAATTATGAAGGAGATACAAATTGCTTTCTGGGACCTCACGTTCTTTCTTGGCTCTGCACCAGGGTCTTCTTGGTACCCCTCCTATTGGGTGACCTTCGCCCATGGTCCAGTATTGGAGATCATGTATTACAGCTGCTCCGTCATGCATCTGTGTACCCATGCACCCATCCACATCCACCCATCCGCCCGTCCATCTACCCGACAGGCACGCCCTCAGTGCCTGCCGTGAGGAATGCTGTTCTCCTGTAACCTGTAATTCCACTGTTAAATGGCCTCAGGATCCCTACTTTACGGATGTGGAGATTGACGTGGTCAGACCGAGGAGCATGCCCAGGGTCACACTGTTAAGGAGTGGCAGGAAGGGGACCTGGTTTTGCAGGCTGAACTCTGCCTCAGCAGCAGGAGGACTCACCACCTCAGCGCCTCCCCTGCCCCCAGGCCTGCCCCGCCTCCCCACTGCACCTCCTGCTGCCCCCAACGCCTCCCCCACCTCCCCACCACCTCCCCCGACCCCTGGGCTTCCCCCACCGCCCCCCTCAGGTCATCCTGGAGTCTGCACCTTCCCACTGACCCGCGCCAGTCCCAGCAAAACTTGAAATTTCACATTAAAGGCATCATCTAGAAACCGCAGGTCCTGTAACCGCGTGGCACATTACAAAAGGCAGATGCTCTGTGTCTGCCATCAAAGCCCCGGCAGCATGTCCCAGTTCAGATGGCCCTCGGACATGGCAGCACTCAGAACAGTGCGCGCTGACGGGGAGCCTGCGTCGAAGCTCCCCGGGGTAAGCGGCTCCTCTTTCCTAAATACGCCTGGTTCTAAAAATATACAATTTGTTTTCTATTACCAGAAAGAAGTCTTTTAAGAGCTTGGGAAACAGACATTCCAGTTGCCAGATACCAGCACCCAGCCACTTTTGTTTTTTAATGACTTTTATTCAAGATCTGAGTGGAAGACTAACAAGAAAATCTACTGAGCTGCAATATTTACAAAATCAAACTAGATAGGTAGCCTTATGCTATGATATTAAAACTATGCAACTTAGTAAATTATACGATGATGCCAAAATATGCAGCTAAGTAAATCACTAACTACATGCTTTCTTAAAGATTGTTGCTTTTTCAAAACATATAACCAAAACATAAACTGCAGTCGGCCATTGAATGAAACCCCCAGCTGTAAAGGTGACATTTACTTTAATGATGCAGCCACTGCTTGAGATATTTTGGAATGTCATTTCATGAGTCTCACCCGTTTTCGTGTGGTTTTAACCCGTTTTCTACTAATGAGCTTTTACAAAGCTTACTGACCTATTTTATTTACCAGATTGTGTTCCAATTAACTTTTTCCAAAAATCAAATTCATGCTCATAGGACAAAATGTTACTGATCATTCAAGATACTCAAAAAAGAGCAAGTTATCTGAGAACCTCACAGACCTGAAGGAGGGCAGGAGAGGTACGGGCAGGCAGGAGCCTCCGTGATCACCTCGTGCACGGGTGAGACTCACAGGGCATCCCGCCTGACCCGCAGCCCCAGTCCGGCACTCAGACCACCTCACCTTCAGAAACTTCCTCTGCTCCCGTTAGCCTTCCTCTTCTCATCCCATAGATGGAGGAGCCCAACTATCTGATGACGAGGTCTGTCTCTTTGTTTCAAAGGACTACTTAAAAATAGTGAGAACTGACTATGACTATTTGTTGGAAAAAGTCCTTCTTACCCTCTCCAAAGTGCGCTCGCTGAGCGTCTGTTGAATGAATTTGGCCATGGCATTCCGGTATGCTTGGAGCACGGCTGACTTCTTGCAGTCATAACTCAACCCCAAATCCCCCAGGAAGCATTTGATGGGTCCTTCTTCTGTGAGTGAGGCCCGTGGCAGGTGCAGGGTATCCCGGGGCCATCCCTGCTCCCCGCTCTCCTGTGACCCTCCTCCCCACACAGGCACAGCCTCCAGCCAGATGAATGACGGCACACACGCGGGACCTGTGTGCGCTCATTCGGAATGTTCAGATTCTTCCCTCTAACTGGACAAGGGTGGAGTTCTCATACTATTTATCAAGGTCTCCAGAAGTGGGAACACGCGTGGAGGGCGGGTGAGCGGCAGCATCTTCTCAGGGCTGCTGCTGCTGGGAGGCGGGGTGCACACCCTTTCCACGTTTCCCTCACTGAGTAGAGCAAAGCCGGGGCGCTGCACATACACAGAGGGTGACTGAAAGTCAGGGAGAGAGGGCAGGCCCATGAGGGTCATGAAGAGCCACGTGGTGGGGCTCCCAGGGATCTCCTTCTGCCTCATTCGCCCCAGAACTGGAGCTGAAGAAGCTGACAGCCAGGAAACACCAACGAGGAAGGCCCCAGAAGAGCCCACTGAAAGTCACTTTTTCAAAAAGGGGAAGCCGAGCAGGACACAAAACCTCTAGATAATAACTGCATACTCCAGACAAGCAGCCCAGGAAAAACCATGTCTGCACTCCCCCCCACAACAGGGAGGCCTGGACCCCATGCCCCCGCCACGGCGAGCGTGCGTGCGAGCGAGGAGGCTGCAGGCCCCCATGCATCTTAACCAAAGTGGGCAGTGACCTCACTGTGAAGCCCCTTAGGAGAAAATCTTCAGCATCCAGGTTGTCTCAGCTCTCAGCCTGGGGACAAAGGATGAGGCATAAAAGGAAAAACTGACAGACTGAACTTCATCGACACAGAGAACCTTCCAGACAATGGAACATGACTCAGTGATAAAAAGAAATGCGCTTTCAAGCCATGAAAAGACCCGGAGAAACCTTAATTGCTTATTACTAAGAGACAGAAACCAATCTAAAAACCATCCACATATGGTTCCAATTCTGTGACATCCTGGGAAACGCAAAACGACGGAGATGCAATAGATCCAGGATCCGGGCTTGTAAAGGGCGTGGAGGGAGAGCGTGAGGAAGGGATCACCATGGAGCACAGGAGGTTTCTGGGCCGTGAAACGATGCTGAGTGGCACCACAGTGGAAGAGGGTGTCACGATGCATTCATCCAGACCCACAGAACGTCCAGCACCAAGAGAGAGCCGAATCTCAGCAAGGGGCTCTGGGTGACACTGATGCACCTGTGTGGGTTCCTCAGTGATAGCAACTGTCCCACGCTGGGGGCATATGTTCAGAGCGGGGGAGGCTGGGGGAAGTCTCTGTATCATCCACTCAATTTTGCCATGAACTTAAAACTGTTCTAAAAAACAAAAGAGAGAAACTTTTGCTCTGAAAAAGACCCTACTAAAAAGATGAAAAGAAAAGTGACAGAACAGGAGAGAGCATTGCCAGCCACCTCCACATTCCAGGAGCAGAGACTTAAAAAGCGAAGGGAACGTCTCCTCGTTTAGGGTGAAGACACCGGCCCCACCCACGTCTGTTTGTCCAGAACTCAGTCCCCTGGCCAGCCACACCAGGCTGCAGAGAGGCTGGGGAGTAAGGCCTGTCCTGGTTTGTGTTGCCACAGAGGACAGGGGACAGACAATGGGACAAGGAGCTGTCCCTGAACACTCCCACAACAATCACAGCCGCACGTAGGGTGAGTACTCTTGATTTCCAGACAAGAAAACAATGCCCGGAGGCGAGCTGAGGAGGCCCCGGCGCTGCTGGCCCAGTCTCCATGCCCAGGTGTCCTCAATGTTTAGCTCCCACTTTATTTATTTATGTATTTATTTAGAGACGGAGTCTCGCTCTGTCACCCAGGCTGGAGTGCAGTGGCACAATCTCAGCTCACTGCAACCTCCACCTCCCAGGTTTAAGCAATTCTCCCTGCCCCAGGCTCCTGAGTAGCTGGGATTACAGACACCCACCACCAAGCCCAGCTATATTTTTTTCTTTTTTTTTTTTTTTTTGAGATGGAGACTTGCTCTGTTGCCCAGGCTGGAGTGCAATGGTACAATCTCAGCTCACTACAACCTCCATTTCTGGGTTCAAGCAATTCTCCTGCCTCAGCCTCCTGAGTAGCTGGGATTACAGGTGCATGCCACCACACCCGGCTAATTTTTGTATTTTTAGTAGAGATGAGGTTTCACCACGTTGTTAGGCTGGTCTCGAATTGTAGACCTTGTGATCCACCCACCTCAGCTTCCCAAAGTGCTGGGACTACAGGCGTGGGCCACCACGCTGGCCTACATTTTTATTACTTTTTAATTTTTAGTATAGACAGGGTTTCCCCATGTTAGCCAGGCTGGTCCTGAACTCCTGACGTAAGGTGATCCACCTGCTTCGGCCTCCCAGAGTGCTGGGATTGCCTCCCACTTCTAAGTGAGAACACGCATAGTTTGGGTGGAGGATAGGAGGAGAGGCCTGGAAACTCCCTGACGGTGCTGTGCTTATTACCTGGGTCATGACATAATCTGTACACCAAACACCCGGGACATGCAATTCACCTACATCACAAACCTGCACATGTACCCCTGAACCTAAAATGAAAGTTAAAAAATTAGTAAATAAAATTTTAACAATAAAACATCAGGAAAAAAAGGCAAATTAGTCCCCCTACGTGCACGCTGCAGTGAACGGGAGGGTCGCCGCTGGAACCCAGCTGTCGGGTTTTAGACACGAGTTCTCCACTTCAACACTAACGAAACAAGCCTCTTTCTTTCCTCTATTCCATGTTTCTTCCAGTTTGGAGAAAATAGAACAGGCTTTCCAAGGTGTGCTGGCAAGGGCCACAGAATGCACCGACCACCCAGAAAGTTCCAAGCCCCTCCCCACAAGCCCTGAGATTAAACTCAGCTTCTGCCCACTGCCCTCTTGGTCCCCGAAACACAAACGCGATTTACATTGACAGCACCCTGGACGTGGCGTTGGCTGCAAGGACCATGCTGCTGTCACAAGGAGCGCCCCCAGCTTATGTTTCTTATCTGATCCTCCTGTGGTACATTTTAAGCATCTGATGAGAAACTTTCCAACAGAAATACTATGCTCCTGAAGCACACTCTCTTCCTTCGAAGGCGTGCTTAGTGTGTCACGCCAAGCAGATGGCACGCTCTGGGTGGCCACCTTCAAGGAGCTCCCGCTCTCCTGCGTGAACAGAAGGCAGAGGTGGCAGCGGATCCTCACGCAAGCTTCCCTCTTCTTGCTCCGCACTGTCGGCTTCTTGACAGAAGCTATTCATTTCATGGCGAGTGAAGGCTGGGAGAGGTGAAGATGAATGAGCACGCACAGACACAGGGCAGCCATCCCTCTGCCCTCATCGGGGTCTGTGGCCCCCATGGAACCTTCCACTCCAGGCCTCCCCTGAGTTCTGCTAATGATTATAAATGGCAAGGAATCTCCACTTTAATTGCAAAAGGTAATGATGCAGTGAGCGTAAGATTAGATTTACCACAGAAGGCAATATCCTCAAACAATAAAAAAAAAAAACATTGAGAAGCTGGGTGTGAAGATGGCTGAAATCAATAGGAAGGTTTCTGTATTAAATACCACAGTGGAGGGTCACAAAGTGATATTGACAGAACTGCTGACAGTGGATAAAAAAGAGGGAGAGAAAACTAAATTGATCTCTGCAGAAAATAAGTTACAGATTAATCACCCTACCATGAAATCCATTTGAGATGACCGAGGGTCTGAAGATGTGTTCACAGTTTGATTACAGAATAGGTCTCCAAAGTTGGGATAAATGAGAACCTGCTGCGTCCTAATGCGTGGAACTCGAGGTCTCCTTTCTCCCTGGCATCCTTCCTGAGACAGCAAGCACAGTAGGTGTGCAAAAGGCTCTACCCAGCTCTTCCCACACCAGGAGCTGGGCCTTCTGCCCAACTGTCTATGCCAGGAGCTGGGCCCTCTGCCCAAGTGTCTCCCCCAAAGCCTACCACGAGCCTGGCATTTTAATAGGAAAGTATTTTCCTCTTTCCTCCTGGAAGTTTACAGTTTGTACGAAAGTCCTGCTAAAGCGCAAGGGAGGGAAGGGACTAGGAAGCATCGCCGTCAACTATGACCGGGCTGCCTGCCAAATCTCCCAGAAGGTGGGAGATGATGAATATATCTCCCTGACCTACAGGTGTGGTCCACGGGGGTCAATCTCAGGCACGAAATGTCATTCAAGTTTCCTGTTTTATCATAAAAGTGTGCGTGAAATTTGCATTCTACTCCAAGAAATGAAGCTATGCCTTATATTTAAAGTTTTTCATAAAAATAATGATTTTCTTCCTTAAATATCATCAATGCTCTGGGTGAATGCCCAACACTTAATTCCGTGGTGAAGGCTGTGAGACTCCCTTCCGTCCATTCAAAGGTTTAAAGCTTTAACATGGCACTTAATATTTTTAAGTCTTGCTTATGTACCACTTATTAATAATGATGAATCATTATTCATGCCATCTCATCAGCTAGAGGGGTGAGGAAAGGACTTATTAATATTCTAAGCCACCGTGTGGGAGAAGAGCTAAAAAAAACATGGTAGGAACAAATAAATCTAAGCTGAAGCCACCACTGGAGAAGTCTATCCAATGGCTATTTGCGTGATCCTTAGACTGTGTGTAGGCAATGCGGCCCCCAAAGTATAAATGACATCGTAAGCGCTATCAGTTCCACGTTCTTGCCTTTTCTCTTCTCTAAAGTGGCTACTTTGACATAAACAAATGCAAGGAAATGATGAATGCATGTAAAAACCACATTTTAAAGGAGAAAATTTTAAGAAATCAAATACGAAAATATATATATTAATATTTACTCTGTGAGAGACAAAGCATTCAAACGATGCATATTTAAAAGCAAAACCAACCCAAAGACAGTGCTGAAAGTTATTTTCATAACTCATGCAAATACATTAGAAGAGCTAGGCACCACTACAAAATTAAAATGTTATTATTGCTCCTACTTAAAAGTATGATTTTACCCAAATATACTTTAAGAATCCATTCATCAAAAGGATGGCACGTTTGAAACAGTAGACAATTCTCCTGGGCATCCCACTCCCTCCTTTGCTCAATGTACAGCAAAAGGCGGATGTTTTGCAAACTGCTGGGTTCTGTGTTGTATCTCACAAGCCCTGAGTGACATCTAAACAGCTTTACCTGAAAGACCCCATCACTCAGTTCTTTGATTGCTAATTCAGTCTGTTCATTAAGGTCGAAATTCTAAACTGATATGCATGAAGAATTATATTCTGAATTTAGCCAAAGTTCCCATTTAAAAATACAAAAAGGAACAAATGCTCAGTTGTTCTTTTCACTTACCACAGCCTGGCTTGAGCTTTCCTGTAAATCCCACAGCAGGACATGGTTATCGGCCAATGAAATGATTTTCTTCCCATCTCCCATTGGCTCCCACACGACACTAAGAGAAAGAGACGCACCAAATGTTACCGTAAACGTTTGAGATACCCAGCCCGGTAGCTCGGAGCTGTGCTACACATTCTTCACGACACAGGAGCTCTGTTCCTGTCCTGCAGTCACTACAGTATTTATTACGCTGTCATCTGGCAGAGGGTGTCAACACTGCCACATTACCGTTGTCTCACTGCTATAGACTGAATTATGCCCCCGCCACGTTCGTGTGTGGAAGTCCCAGCCTCCCCCAGTGTGACACTGCAGGTGCCCCTCGATGTACACAAGGGCTATGTCCACACCTCCGTCGTAAGTTTAAAATATCATGAGCTGAAAATGTACCGAATGCACATAACCCACTCATCGTCAGAGCCAGCCCAGCCTACTTTAAACACGCTCACAACACTCACATCAGCCTGCAACTGGGAAAATCATCTAACACAAGACCTACTTTAAAAGAAGGTGCTGAATATCTCCTGTCATTTATTGGATATGATACCGAAAGTGAAAGGTAAAACGGTTGTATGGGACTCGACGTGCAGTTTCGACGAATGTGCAGCGCTTCCATGCCATTGAAAGTCGAGAGGCCGTAAGTCAGGACTGTCTATATTTAAAATGGAGCCTTTGAGAGGTGATTAGGGTTAGAGGAGGTCATGAGGGTGGGGCCTTTGCAATGGGATTCGTGCCCTTATAAGAGACCTGGAGGGCAGGCTTCCTCTGTCTCTCTCCATCACGTGAGGACACAGTGAGAAGGCAGCTGTCTACACATCAGTAAGAGAGCCCTCACGAGGAAACGAATCAGCCAACACCGTGATCCTGGACTTCCAGCCCTGGGAACACATTTCCGCGTTGATGCTGCCCAGCATGTGGCATTTCGTATGGCAGCCCAAGCTAAGACACTCGCCAACGTGGACTTCATCAGTAACTAAGGAATGGACACTGACCAGCTGAGGGAGACCTGTGGGGACCAGAGGGTGGAGAGGCAGCGAGGAGAAGGTGATTTGCACAGGATGCCCACATCCTCTGTAGCGATCCCCTTAGGCACTCAAGGATAACGGCAAAGTACTGGAGGAGATGGGAGGGCAGAGCTTAGAGCAGGGCAGGGGAACTGCCACGGGCCACACTAGGCTCAGGGTCTGCCCTGCCTGGGATGTGAGGCCATTTCTTGATGTTTGAGCCAATTTGAGCCACAGTTTCCCATCATCTCCCCACAAGTCACCCTAACTGATACACTGTGTGTTCAGCTACCCAACAAAGACCAAAACTCTCCCATCTCTGCAGTAAAGCCATGCAGAGACCAAGAATTTTTCAACTTGGTTGCAAATATGGGTCTCTGTTTTCTCTGGTGAAATTCTTAAATACTTATTTACAAAGAAGGGAATTTCATTCCATGTGCTTTAACTTGTGAGTAACTAAAGACATCAATAAGGTACTACACCATTTCTTTTTCAAACAGAACACAACGTGGACTGATTGGGGTACCCTCAAGCTTACCTCTCTTACACCATCGCCTCAGGACGGGCCATGGAGCTCTTACTATGCATAATCACAACATTAATATCATTCAAAACCACAATTTCTTTCTCATTTATAGTTTAAGGAACACACAGAAAGCTCATAGTACCGTGCTCAAACGCCTACCACACCTAGATTGACAAAGACTTCACTGTATCTTATCTAATCATCATCACAACAAACACACCATATGTAGTAAACAAGACCAAAACTCTACAGCTAGGATGCCGAAAAACCTGCTCCTGTCCAGGTAAGACAATGGCGTGTCCACTGCTCCTGTCCAGGTAAGAAGATGGCGTGTGCACTGCTCATGTCCAGGTTGAGACAATGGCATGTGCACTGCTCATGTCCAGGTAAGACAATGGCGTGTGCACTGCTCATGTACAAGTTGAGACAATGGCGTGTCCACTGCTCCTGTACAGGTAAGACAATGGCATGTCCACTGCTCATGTCCAGGTAAGACGATGGCGTGTGCACTGCTCATGTCCAGGTTGAGACAATGGCGTGTGCACTGGTAAGACAATGGCATGTGCACTGCTCATGTCCAGGTAAGATGATGGCGTGTGCACTGCTCGTGTCCAGGTAAGACAATGGCGTGTGCACTGCTCATGTCCAGGTTGAGACAATGGCGTGTCCACTGCTCCTGTACAGGTAAGACAATGGTATGTCCACTGCTCATGTCCAGGTAAGACGATGGCGTGTGCACTGCTCATGTCCAGGTAAGACGATGGCGTGTGCACTGCTCATGTCCAGGTAAGATGATGGCGTGTGCACTGCTCATGTCCAGGTTGAGACAATGGCGTGTGCACTGGTAAGACAATGGCATGTGCACTGCTCATGTCCAGGTAAGACGATGGCGTGTGCACTGCTCATGTCCAGGTAAGACAATGGCATGTGCACTGATCACGTTCAGGTTGAGACAATGGCGTGTGCACTGGTAAGACAATGGCGTGTGCACTGCTCCTGTCCAGGTAAGAAGATGGCGTGTGCACTGCTCATGTCCAGGTTGAGACAATGGCATGTGCACTGCTCATGTCCAGGTAAGACAATGGCGTGTGCACTGCTCATGTCCAGGTTGAGACAATGGCGTGTCCACTGCTCCTGTACAGGTAAGACAATGGTATGTCCACTGCTCACGTCCAGGTAAGACGATGGCGTGTGCACTGCTCATGTCCAGGTAAGACGATGGCGTGTGCACTGCTCATGTCCAGGTAAGACGATGGCGTGTGCACTGCTCATGTCCAGGTTGAGAAAATGGCATGTGCACTGGTAAGACAATGGCGTGTGCACTGCTCATGTCCAGGTAAGACAATGGCGTGTGCACTGATCACGTTCAGGTTGAGACAATGGCGTGTGCACTGGTAAGACAATGGCGTGTGCACTGCTCATGTCCAGGTTGAGACAATGGCGTGTCCACTGCTCCTGTACAGGTAAGACAATGGTATGTCCACTGCTCACGTCCAGGTAAGACGATGGCGTGTGCACTGCTCATGTCCAGGTTGAGACGACGGCGTGTCCACTGCTCATGTCCAGGTAAGACAATGGCTGATCCTAATGGTGAAGAGGCTTCTTTGGAGCAAAATGATCACACTTCTCTCAGCAGCCCTGTTATCGCAGGTTAGCATAGGCAGAGTTCGGACAGCTTGACAATGAATTCCAAGGGACAAATGCAATGCAGGGAGAGAAGGATGTGATGGGCAGCCCACAGAGCTTGTGCTGCTGGAGGAAGGCCTTACTGTGTGGGACATTTTCCATGTGACGGGCAGTAAATTTAGCTGGATTCGTAAGCTCCCCGGCAGATCTCACTTAGAACTCACATGTGCTCCCCACCAAAACGAAGCAAGCAAAAGGCTGCAGCAAAGAGTGTCCGTGTGGGCTGCGCCAGCGAATGCAGTGACAGTGACTTCGCAGCATGGCACCAGCACGATGCAGTCGACATCAGCACCAGGACACTTGGGGTTTTTAACAGAGGCTCCAGAAAGGCAGAGATTCCCTTCCCAACTAACTCACACATCACAGGATGAGAACTAGCCCATCTGATGTCAAAGACTCACTGCCTAATTATGAATCAAAGTTAAGAGCCTGTAAGTTATCCACATTTCCCACAGAGCTATTTTAATAATGCACAAACACTAACCTTGGCTACCTTCTTTGGTGCCATAAATATGTGACTAAAGTGTCCTTAAACAGATGAAACATTTCTGAATCATACACCCCGTCTATTAAGACTCTTCTATGTTCCTCACAATGACCAGCAACCTTTGGGGTACCAACACTTAATACTTGTTGATGAATTCTAAGAGTGAAGAATTCCAGGTAGGAGTGAAGATGTCATATTAACAAATGAGACTATTTTAAAATAAATTTAGTTAACCATTAGTACATTTGGATTTGGATAATAGCCAACAACCCTAGAATAAGGAAATGTTTTAAAGGCCTCTGAACAACTTCGAACCTTTGAATATTGCATTTCAAAGAGCAGCATCCTCAAGCCCTTCCTGAGAAGACAAGTGTGCCCTTTCAATGGCCCACAGTCCCAACATATGTGGTCATATGGTTTCTAAGTCCACGAGAGAACAAAGTTGTGGATGAGGAGAGAAAAGGGGTGGCTGTAAACAGAAACGAAGGTTTCCACAAGCCAAAAAAGATGATTAACTCAGAGCAAGATAGACTCAGGGGAAGGAAGCAAAAATACAGGAATCAAAGAGACCCCATAACCTAGGGCAGTTCGTTTTGGACGGACTTTGAAACTCCAGCATGTACTCACAAAGCCGTAAGGGCAACACTGCATTACAGTTTGTGTCAGGAACTGTTCTTAGTCATGACCAAGAATCACTGGGATTTACATGCAGTAAGCTCTAAGAAGTGGTAAACGTCAAAATATGTTTTGAAAAGTTTTCATCTGAATGTTTTTCTTTAATTTGATGTTTAACTTCAATAAACATAGGTGCTTAATAAAACTCAAATTATCCAGAAAAAGTAACCCCATATGATTATAATGTGTCAATTAACAAAAAAATTAAAAAGGACCACCCTAAATATGTCTGATAGCTAAGATTTAGATCCAAATTTTTTTTTAATTGAGTTAAACTTATGTAAAAACACTGTACAAAGAGGTGTACATTGTATCCTGCTGTAGATTAGAGGCTGAAGCCACGCTCTGTGAAGCAACACGCTCCACAGAGACAGGTAGACACAGTATCACGGGTCAAATCTGACGGCAGATATTCAGAAACCACCTATCACAAAAATGCTACAACCAGCAAGACCCAGCACGGTACCAGTCCGAGACAGCACTTCCTGGGCCCCAGCGAAAATCTTCCCAGACCCTACTGGCTACCCTGCTACGCCCCTCAGAGTGCAACGGCACCTTAGCTGAGAAACCCCACGGCCACTCCCAGGCAGCAGAGGAGGTTTCACTCCCCACCCCCTCATAAGCAATGCTGAATACAGGTAAGTCAGGGGCACACCCAGCACGGCCCTGGTACACTCTAGGGCGCCCACAGTGAGTCAGGGGCACACCCAGCACGGCCCTGGTACACTCTAGGGTGCCCACAGTGAGTCAGGGGCATATGCACACGATGGCCGTAGTACATTCTAGACATTTATAGAATCAGGTACACACACTCACAATGGCTGAAGTACACTCTGGAGCACTCACAGTGAGCTGGAGACACATGCACACAATGGCCATGGTACATTCTACAGCATTTATAGAGTTGGGTGCACACACACACACAATGGCCATAGTACATTCTAGAGCATTTATAGAGACAGTTACACACACTCACGATGGCTGGAGTACACTCTAGAGCATTCACAGTGAGTCAGGTGCACACACACATGATGACCGTGGTACATTCTGGAGCACTCACGGTGAGTTGGGGACACACACACACAATGGCCATGGTATACTCTGGAGCATTTATAGAGTCGGGTGCATACACAATGGCCGTGGACAGCTCTGGGACATTTTGAAGCATCCATTTCATGCCCTAGGGAGCTGATGGCCATAATCAGGTGCTCCCGAAAACTTGTTTCCCAAATCCTCTTGCGTTTTTTCTTTTGCTTAGCAAGACACTTACATATGTATTTGAACGGGTACCAGTTCCAAAGCGGTAGTGATTGAAAGCTGAATGAAACCCTTCCTCTATACGCACACCCAGCAAGCACAGCATCCCGCACTTAGAAGAGTGTGTGCGCTAAAGGACGCTCTCCCGGCGGACAGATCGCGGCAACAATGCCTTCCTCCCCTGGCTAGAAGAAAATGGTTGCCCCGGTCTAGTTTTGCTCCAGGAGTGGAATAAAAGAAGGAGGGGAGACAAGGATATTTCCTGCAGGAAATCGTGGTACACTATTCCACTCATTTTCTCTGCATGCAACTGATTTTACATCTGCCTTGGCATGGGCCAAGGGATCTATTTCTCTATGAAAAAGCTCATATTTCTGTCATATTATCAGAGGAGACAATAAAATGAATTTCAAGTGGCTGTATAAGTAACTTTTTAGATCTATGAAGAAAAAATATAATTCAAAAAGAAGCAAAAAAAGGCTTAAAGAGTACAAGAGGTAATCCTGATTTGCTTTACACAATAACTTGGCTTCAAGTTCTTACAGGTGAAGGTTTCAAGAAATGTTTCTTGGGTTCTGAAGATCACAGAGAACATCGTCAGGCTGTGAAGAAGTCTACGAAGAGCACAGGGAAACAGAAGGCCACGTGGCACTGCAGCCTTGGGAGTTACTGAGTCTGTGGGAGGGAGGCCTGAGCGTGCAGGGCCCTGAAGAGTGACTGCCAGACAGACTGAAAACCTGGGACCTGGGTGGATGGCTGCACGACGACATCGTGGATTCGCTTTCGGAGACACCAAATCAAGACATCATCTTGCTAGAAGTCTAGGAAACCAAACATACAAACCAGCTTTGTGAGTTTCTGGAAACACAGCCATGGGCGGTGCATGTTTGCAGAGTAGTGGCGGGCTGTTACCTAAGCAATCACAGTTCTGTGTCTGTTTCTTGTTAAGAGAGAAATGTCAAGGCAAAGAGGGGAAGGGCTAAGACAGTTCAGAAGAATCTGAGCACAAGAGCCTCAGCGTCCTACAGATTGCAGAAGCTGAGACTGGCGAGGTGGATTATACTTCACAGGACAGGACTGAAGCTGGAAGAGCACATGGCTTACAATAAAATAAGTAGTCTGCAGATGACGATGAAGAGACGTGAGCTCTGGAAGGCAGTGCTGATTTCCTGTCACTTTGCCTGCACTTTCAGGCCTTGGCCAAAACACCACCTCCTCCCCTGGAGTTGACAATCCTCAGAGGTCGCTGGGATTTTCCCTGGTCCTTTCCAGGTGGCAGCCTGCACACCCCTACACATGCAGCACGCTGGTCACCACCAGCACCCAGCTTCCTGGCCAGACTGCCAACTCTCTATGAGCAATGACCTCATGCCTCACACTCACAGGAATATGCAAGCAGCAGGCACAGACCCTGACAGGCACCTCAGAGGCACTTGATAAATGTATGCTGATGAAGCAGGAGGGAAGAATTCTTCCCACCCTCCTCTGAGTATGTACGCTTTGTGCATTCTTAAACGTATAAAAAATAAACTTAGAAAAAGAGTCTGTTTATCAAGTACAGCTCAGTGAAGACTGGTTCACCTTAGAACCCGGTGGAAAGGGTTTGCTATTCAGTATCAAAAGCGCCTCATTAAAAAAGAGATTTTTGCAGCCAGGCGTGGTGGCTCACACCTGTAATCATAGCACTTTGAGAGGCCAAGAGGGGCAGATCATGAGGTCAAGAGATCGAGAGCATCCTGGCCAAGATGGTGAAGCCCCATCTCTACTAAAAATACAAGAATTAGCTGGGCATGGTGGCGTGAGCTTGTAGTCCTAGTTACTTGGGAGGCTAAGGCAGGAGAATCGCTTGAACCTGGGAAGCAGAGGTTGCAGTGAGCCAAGATCAGGCCACTGCACTCCAGCCTGGTGACAGAGCGAGACTCCGTCTTAAAAAAAAAAAAAAGAAAAAAAAAAGGTTTTGCTTGTGAATCAATTCACAAGGGGCTCCCGGGGCCAGGTCAAGGTGCAGCCCCGCAGGTGGGCCCCAGGGTGGACATCTGCCCTCTGTTCTTTCGATGCTCTTCCTCCCAAATCTGCCCACTCCTGTTCCGAGGGCTGGAACTGCAGGCGGCACGCCTGTGGACAAAGCCAGAACCAGTTCGTCCAGTGGGGACTCCCCAGCTCCAAGCGCATGCCCCATGTGACCCCTAAACGCCCACGTATCACACAAAAAGCGCTGCTCTGTGGCACCTGTCTCTTCGTCCACGAGATCCACCCCAGGAACAAACTCTCTGGAGTAGTTACACCTCTCCATCATGCTCAAACTCTAAATGCAAAACAAACAAAGCTCGCTCAATTGTAATTTGTTAACGTCTGATGTGCTGCTTTTTCTTCAGTCTAACCTGAGATCTGGCCAAGGCTTTGTGATTTCATTCCAGGTTGTCTGGAGATATCGCCTGCCCATTCCCACCTTACCAGCTAAATTTGTCTCCCTGCAGTCTCTGCCTGGTCCCATCCCAGCCTGTATTTGCTGTTTTCCATCATTAAAACAAGAAAACAAACAGTGTCTTGCTTTAAGGACTTACCATCCAGACAGAGCCTTAGCTTAAGTGCTGCTTCCAAGAGGAAGTCAGCTTCAACCACGCCTGACAGCACCCGGCACTTACGGAGCTGCGACCACACGCCAGGCTTTACCTGTAATACTGTCACATCCGCCTTACTCTACACAGGAGGTGCTCCACTAGAAAGATTCAGAATTGGGTGCTGCACTCCTGTCTGTCCAACCAGCCCTTATTGGCTTCACCCCAGAGGACCAGCGGTGCCTGGCTGGCTGGACACTGTATCACAAGGCTCCAGGCCCTACTGCCGGACCCAGCGATCAAGGCACACTGACTGCCACACATGTGGCCAGGAAGAGGCAGCCCAGGGTGCAGGTTTTCTGCCCCGTTAGCAGAGACTGAGCTAACCAGGGATAAGTGCTCCCAACAGGACTCCTCCCTGCCACACGCAGCCTTCAACATCCCGGCATGGACAGCTCCCTAATTCAAATGCAAGCTCCCTCAGTAATAGCACAGGACCTACCGAGGCTGAACATCGGACTCACCTGAGTGCCTGCTGGCAATGCCACCGGCAACGCCACAACTGCCGGAACCCCTGCTACCTCTGAAGAGGAGCTTGCCCACCCCGAGAGCTGTGGTGAGGGTTCGTGAGACATCGTGAATCCCGGCACCGGAGCTCCTCCGCTGGTGTTGCAGCCCGTCACCGGCCACAAAGCCACATCAGGGAGCTGGGGCCAGCACAAGGCTCAAGTGGAAAGGAGCAGAGCACAGTGTGCCACAGGCTGGCAATGTGAGTACTCCCTTGTGAAACGTTTATTTCAATTATGTGCATGTATATATATATATACATGTGTAGGGAAGTCATCATGTAAAACTATCTGTAGGTCCAGTCAAAACAAAGTTGGAAAATACTACTTCAGATCTTATTGTTGGGTTTCTGCCCACCCCGCAGCTTTACAGAAGTGTCCTTGACAAATGGAATTTGTGTATATTTAAGTAGTACACTGTGTATGTGTGTGTGTGTGTGTTTGTGTGTGTGTGTGTATGACAGGGTGTTACTTGTCACCCAGGCTGGAGTGCAATGGTGCAATCACAGCTCACTGCAGCCTTGACCTCCATTTGTATATATTTAAATAGTATGCTGTGTTGTGTATGTGTGTGCACACACACGTATGTGTGTATGACAGGGTATTGCTTGTCACCCAGGCTGGAGTGCAATCACGACTCACTGCAGCCTTGACCTCCATTTGTGTATATTTAAATAGTACACTGTGTTGTATATGTGCATGTATGTGTGCGTGTGTGCATGCGTGTGTGCGTGTGTGTGTGGCTGGGTGGGTGTGGTTGTGGGTGTATGACAGGGTATTGCTTGTCACCCAGGCTAGAGTGCAGTGGTGCAATCACGGCTCACTGCACCCTTGACCTCCTGGGTCCAAGCAGTCCTCCCACCTCAGTCTCTCAAGTACCTGGGACCACAGGCACGTGCTACCATGCTCAGCTAATTTTTAAATTTTTTGTGAAGACGAGATCTCCCTACATTGCCTAGGCTGGTCTCAAACTCCTGCCTCAAGCAATCCTTCCATCTCAGCCTCCCAAAGTGCTGGAATTACAGGCATGAGCCACCACACTTGGCTACAATGTGATGTTTTGATGTGTATATACATTGCAAAATTACTGCCACAATTATACTAATTAACATATCCATCACCCCATATAGTTAACTCCCTTTTTTGTCATGAGATCACTTAAGACACAATCTCAGCCAATTTCAAGTACACATTATAACTATAGTTCTCATGCTATACGTGAGGTGTCCAGAACGTATTCATCTTATAAGCAGAACGTTCCTAACCTTTGACCAACACCTCCCGATTCCCAATCCCTCCCACCAGCCTCTGGTAACCACCACTGTACTCTTCCTTTCTAGAAGTCTGACTTTTTGCAGATCCCACAGGTAAGTGAGATCATGCAGTGTTTGTTTTCTCGGTCTCATTTTACTTAGCATAATGTCCTTCAGATCCTTCCATGTTGTTTCAAATGGCAGGACTGCCTTCTTTTTAAAGACTGAAAAATATTCCACTGTAGATGTATCTACCACAATTTCTTTATCCCTTCATCTGTCAAATGGACAATTATGTATTTTCTACATCTTGGCTACTGCGAATAATGCTGTCATTGACATGGAAGTGCAGAGATCTCTCTGGGCTACTGATCTCCTTTCCTTTGGATATATACACAGAAGTACCACTGTTGGGTTGTAGTTCTACTTTTAATTTTTGAGGAACTTCCAAACCATTTTTCCATTATGTTCAGTCCCACCTAGAATATATAAAAGTGTTTCCTTTTCTCCACATTCTCCCCAAGACTTAACTTCATCTTTTTCATACTGGCCATCCTAACAGGTGTGAGGTGATGTCTCACTTTCCTGATGGTCAGTGACGCTGAGCACCTTTTCGTATGCCTATTGGATATCTGCATGTCTTCTTCAGAAAAATGTCTATTCAGGTCCTTTACTCATTTTCAAACTGGGTTATTTTGTTTGCTTGCTATTGAGTTATATGAGTTCCTTATATATTTTGGATATTAGCCCCTTATTGGATGTATGGTTGCTCCACTCTGTACATTGCCTTTTCATTTTGCTGATGTTTCTTTTGCTGTGCAGAAACTTTTACATTTGATGCACTCTCATTTGTTTATTTTTGCTTTTGCTGCTTGTGCTTTTGTGTCTTATCCAAAAGATCACTGATAAGGTTTGGCTTGGTGTTCTCATACAAATCTCGTGTCAAATTGTAATTCCTATTATTGAAGGAGGGGCCTGGTGGGAGGTGATGGTATCATGGGGACAGCTTTTTCCCATGCTATTCTCGTGATGGTAAATAAGTCTCATGAGATCTGATGGTTTTATAAAGGACAGTTTCCTCTGCACATGCTTTCTTGCCTTCTGCCATGTAAGACATGCCTTTGCTCCTCCTTCACCTTCTGCCATGACTGTGAGGCCTCCCCAGCCATGTGGAACTGTAAGTCCAATAAACTTTTTTCTTTATAAATTACCCAGTCTGAGGTATGTCTTTACTAGCAGCATAATATAGTAAATTGGCACTGCAGGGAGTGTGACACTGCTATAAAATTAACCAAAAATGTGGAAGTGACACTAGAACTGGGTAACAGGTAAATGTTGGAACAGTTTGGAGGGCTCAGAAGAAGATAGGAAAATGTGGGAAAGTTTGGAACTTCCTAGAGACTTGTTGAATGGCTTTGACCAAAATGCTTACAGTGATGTTGGGAGCTGGAGTAATGGGCACTTGCTATGCCTTAGCAAAGAAACTGTGGCATTTTGCCCCTGCCTGAGAGATCTGTGGAATTTTGAACTTGAAAGAGATTATTCAGGGTATCTGGCAGAAGAAATTTCTAAGTGACAAAACATTCAAGAGGAAGCAGAGGATGAAAGTTGGAAAATTTGGAGCCTATGTGATAGAAAAGAAAAACCCATTTTCTGGGGAGAAATTCAAGCCTGCTGCAGAAATGTGCACAAGTAACAATAAGTTGAACGTTAATCACCAAGACAAGGGAAAAATTTCTCCAGGGCTTGTCAGAGACTTTCATGGAAGCCACTCCCATCACAGGCCCAGAGGCCTAGGAGAAAAAAATGGTTTCATGGGCCAGGCTCAGGGTCCCTCTGCTCTGCACAGCCTTGGGACGTGGTGCCCTGCGTCCCAGCTACTTCTGCTCCAGCTGTGACTAAAAGGGGCCAAGGTACAGCTCAGGCCATTGCGTTAGAGGGTGCAAGCCCGAAGCCTTGGCATTTCCACATGGTGTTGAGCCTGTGAGTGAAAAGAAGTCAAGAATTAAGGTTTGGAAACCTCTGCCTAGATTTCAGAGGATGTGTGGAAACGTCTGGGTGTACAGGCAGAAGTTTGCTGTAGGGGCAGAGCCCTTATGAAGAACCCCTGCTAGGGCAGGGCAGAAGGGAAACGTGAAGTCAGAGCCCCCACACAGAGTCCCCACTGGGGCACAACCTAGTAAAACTGTGAGAAGAGGGCCAGCAACCTCCAGATCCCAGAATGGTAGATCCACCAACAGCTGGCACTGTGCACCTGGAAAAGCTGCAGATACTCAATGCCAGCTTGTGAAAGCAGCTGGTGGGGTATGCCCTGCAAAGCCACCATGGCAGAGCTGCTCAAGGAATCTGGGAGCCCACCTCTTGCATCAGCATGACCTGGATGTGAGACATGGAGTTAAAGGAGATCATTTTGGAACTTTAAGATTTAATGACTGCCCTGCTGGACTTTCAACTTGCCTGGGGCCTGTAGCCGTTTTGTTTTGGCCAATTTCTCCCATTTGCAATGGGTGTATTTACCCAATGCCTGTACCACCATTGTATTTAGGAAGTAACTAAGTTGCTTTTGACTTTATAGATGCATAGGCAGAAGGGACTTGGCTTGTCTTAGATAAGACTTTGGACTTGAACTTTTGGGTTAATGCTGGAATAAGTTAAGACTTTCGGGGACTGTTGGAAGGTCATGATTGTGTTTTAAAATGTGAGGACATGAGATCTGGGAGGGGCCAGGGGCAGAATGATATGGTTTGGCTGTGTCTCCACCCAAATCTCATCTTGAATTATAATCCCCACAATCCCCACATGTGAAGGGTAGGACCAGGTGGACATACTGAATCATGGTGGCAATTTCCCCCATGAGATTCTTGTGGTAATGAGTGAGTCTCATGAGATCTCATGGTTTTATCGGCCTCTGGCATTTCCCCTGCTTGCACTCACTCTGTCCTGCTGCCCTGTGAAGAAGGTGCCTGCTTCTTTGCCTTCCACCATGAGTATAAGTTTCCTGAGGCCTCTCCAGCAATGTGGAACTGTGAGTTAATTAAACCTCTTTCCTTTATAAATTACCCAGTCTGAGGAATGTCTTTATTAGCAGCAGGAGAACAGACTAATACACCGTGGTCAAATGCTGAATTAGTAAAGTCACATTTAGGTGAAAGTACATGACACAGAAATTATTTTTGACGAGAATTTCAGCTGGAGGATGAACAGAGAAGTTGTCATGGAATAACAAAATCTTGTAGTTGTTGTCCAGTCCAGCTTCCCAGCAATGAGCATGAGACAATGGTATAAAATATTTGTAAAATCAACCAGAAAAGATTTTCCTGGAGATCCATGCATTTAGTAAGAATAATGGAATGGTAAGGAATTCACTCCTCGAAAACAATAAGGGCACAAGATTTTGCCTATCGCAGCCAAGTTTACACTTAGTGTGCCTGCTGCTTTAGCACATCCTAACACAGTCATTCTCTCCTTGGCATCCTTAATTCTTGTAGGGGCTCTATTATCGGCGGAAGCTGGTGTCTTTCCACAGCAATAACACCAAAACAGTGATGTTTCATCAGCAATACAGACTCGTTCTGGTATCAGATTTTCAACAGCTTTGAGCTTGGAAAGCATGTCAAAGAATTTCTCCATTGCTTTGTGATTAGCAGATGTTTTATCACCACACATCTTTTAAAATGTAATGCTGTGTCTTTTCTTACATTTCTGCAATGAGTCTGTTGAATGTTCACAGTTCTCTTCCATTTTCAGTTCATCGTGATAGATCTTTGCTTGTTTCATGAGCAGTATTCCGTTAAGTGGCAGTGTTCACTGCAATGCTGATGAATCCACTCTTTCAATACACAATTAAGATCTTCAGTTTTTGCTTTATGCAGTGTTTTTCTATTTTTCATTAATGTCTGTTCATTACTTTCAGCATAAAACTTCAACGGTTTAGCCTTCTGTCATTCCAACATGATACTCTTCTGTTTCACACTTACGTCACTATCCAGTTTCTCCAACAGAATGATTTCTATGCTATAGACAAATACAAATGCTTCCTTTTTTCATATCACTATTACTCACAGGGGTATCTGCTAGCTTTTGTTGACATTTTCAGCACTATCTCTACACCACATAAGAACATAATTCTTCCCATCCATGAACACCGAACATTTTTCCATTTGTTTGCATCTTCTTCAATTTCTTTCATCAATGGTTTGTAGTTCTCAGTGTACAGATGTTCCATTGGCTTGATAAAAGTTATTCCTAAAAATTTTATTCTTTTGGTGTTGTTGTAAATGGAACTGTTTTCCTAATTTCTTTGTCGGAAAGTTCATTGTCAGTATACAGAAATGCAAAGGATAAGCAAAAAACACGGTGATTAATGCACATAGGTCTTGGCCACGTGGAACACTGTAGGGAACCTGCCATTGGCAAATCCAGCCTGCACACATGACATTTTCTTACTCTTTGTGGTTGTGTGTGGGGAAATCTGGGAGTGTGCAGAAAAGATACACTGCAGCTGAAGGGGGCAGGAGGGTTTTTCCCCCTTGGGGATGCTGAATAAACTGTGTGTTATGCACGTGTATTTTGACTATAACCCACTGCATGAGATTAGGTGTAAAATTTTCCACTTGTGGTATCATATTCATGCTCTAAATGTTTCAGACTTTCTAGCATTTAAGATTTCAAAATTTCATATCAGGGATACACAGCCTATACCATTTATTGAAGAGACTGTCTTTTTCTCATTGTGATTCTTGGTATCTTTCTCAAAGGTTTGTTAACCATATAAGTGGTGGGTTTAATTCTGAGCCTTCTATTCTGTTGCATTGGTCTATATGTCAATTGCAATGTCATACTATCCTGTTTCTGTTGTAGCAGTCTTATGATTAGGAAGTGTAATGTCTTGGGCTTTGCTCTTCTTTCTCAAAGTTGCATTACCTATTCAAGGTATTTTGGGATTCCATATGAATTTCAGGACTTTTTTTCTCTATTTCTATGATAACTGCCATCAGAATTTTGATGGATATTGCACTGAATCTGTAGATCATTTTCGGTGGTATAGCCATTTTAACAATATTAATTCTTCCCATCTGTGAACACTGAACATCTTTCCATTGGTTTGCACCTTCTTCAATTTCTTTCATCAGTGTTTTATAGTTTTCATCATACAGATCTTTCACTGCCTTGGTAAACGTTACTCTTAAGAAATTTATTCTTTTTGATGCCATTGTAAATAAAACTGTTTTCTTAATTTCTTAGATAGTTCATTGTCAGTATACAGAAATGCAACTGATTCTTCTATGCTGATTTTGTATCCTGCAACTTTACTGAATTTGTTTACCGATTCTAACAATGCTTTAGTGGAGTCTTTAAGGTTTTCTATATTAGGATCGTGTTTTCTGCAAACACTTTATCCTTTCTGATCTGGATGCCTTTTGTTCTTTATTTCTTTTTCTTGCCTAATTCCTCTAGCTAGAACTTTCAGTTACTATGGTGGATAAAAGTGGCAAGAGTGGGCATCCATGTCTTGTTCCTGATATTAGAAGATAAGTTTTCAACTTTTCAGATGTTAGTTGTTGGTTGACACACATGCCATATATGGCTTTTTAACTTGTTGAGGTAAATTACTTCTATATCTAATCTGTTCCGAGTTTTTATCATGTAAAGATGTGGAATTTTGTCAAATGCATTTTCTGCCTCCACTGAGATGCTCATATGGCTTTTGTCCATTTTGCTAATGGAGTGCATCACATTTACTGACTTGGGTATATTGAACCAATCTTGCATCTGAGGAACAAATCCCCCTTAATAATGGTATGTAATCCTTTTACTGTGCTCCTGTATTTGGTTTGCTAGCATTTTATCAAGGACTTGCACTTACTTTCATCAGATATTCTATCCTAATTTTCTCTGCTAGTAGTGTCTTTGTCTGGCTTTAACATCAGACTAATGCTGGCCTCATAAAATAAGTTTGGAAGTTTTCCCTCCTATTAATTTTGTTGGAAGAATTTGAAAAGAACAAACATTAATTCTTCTTAAAATGTCTTGCAGAATTCAGCAGTGAACCAAGCAGGTCCTGGGCTTTTCTTTGTTGAGAGATTTGTTATTACTGATTTAATCTCTTTACTCATTATTGGTTTATTCAGATTTTCTATTTATTCTTTATTCAGTCTTGGTAGGTTGTGTGTTGCCTCTGTTTCTTCTAGGTTATCCAATTTGTTTATGCATAATTGTTCACAAGTAGTCTCTTACGATCCTTTGTATTTCTGTAGAAGCATTTATCATGTCTCTTATTTCTGATTTTGTTTGTGTTTTCTCACTTTTCTTAGCCTCACTAAAGGCTTGCCAATTTGTTTATCTTTTCAAAAAGCAGCTCTTAGTTTAGATATTTCTGTTGCTTTTCTCATCTCTACCTCACATATTTCTGCTCCAGTCTCTGTTATTTCCTTCCTTCTGCTAACTCTGGGTTTAATTTATTCTTTCCTCTACTTCCTTGAGGTACAAAGTTGAGTTGATTATTTGAGATCTTTCTTTTTTTCTGAATGTAGGCATTTATTGCTATTAAATTCCCTCTCAGAATTGCTTTTTCTGCATCCCATAGTTTTGGGTATGTTGTGGCTCCATTTTTGTTTGCCATAAGATGTTTTTTGATCTCCTGTTTCACTGTTGGTCTTTTTTTTTTTTTTTTTTTTTTTTTTAGTTATTTTAGGCCTTTTGACTGGCATTTACTTTAAGGTGCATCATCCTCCTTCTGTCTGCCTCACTGAACACAGGCCTGTTATGATCCATTTTCACAGTGTTAGAACAGCATCACACTCACACTCCTCTCAGGGGAGAGAGCCGGCTTTCCTATGTTGAATAGGCCTTAGTAGGGTTTGCGTTTATGAAAACTCTACCAGCAGCCCTGTGGATGGCTGTCTACTCCTGTGTTTCTGTGTGTGTCCCTGTCAGCACTGGCTTCTCTCTTCTCTCAGCTACCCTGAAAAGCACATGCACTTAGGTCTAACAAGTTTTGTTAACTAAATAATAAACAGCCCTAAGTGGTCATGAAAGGAGTTCTCCTCTGAGTAAAACACAAGAAGCCTCTTGCCTTTGTGAAGTCTCATGTTAAGCTGTATTACTTCACATTGTAAACACAAAGTCATATATGCCCATTAAAAAGTTTAAAACTTTAGAAAAATAAAAGTCTGCCATACTCCCACCCACAGATGATAACTATTGTTAATAAGTAAGTGATTGATATAAAGCTTTCCAGGTCTTTTCTATGCATACACTGGTATGTATAATACAATCATAATTATTACTTACAGAAATGTGATCAGGCTATTAACATTCTGCAACTTACTTTTTTCTTTTTTTCTTTTTACTTAAAATATATCCTGGGTAACTTTCCATATCAAATAGATATAATTCTTTCCAAAGGCTACACAGAATTCTATTGTGTGAATCTCCATAATTTTTTAATGCAATTCCCGTGTATGACACTTCAGTTGTTTCCAATTTTTCACACAATTGATTCATACAATGAAGCACTAAGTATCCTGGAGACAGACTTCTTGGCACACTTTAGGATAAGTGCTTAGAGCTATAATTGCTGGGCCAAAAGACAGACATGTTTCCCAAACTGTCTTCCTAAAAGGTGTGTTTCCCCACATTCTCAGGGACACCGGATCCCAGCCGTAACTGTGACAGTGACCGTGCTGATCCCACTCCACACCGACCTTGCGGGGCATGTCTTCGCTGCTTCACTCTGTTTCCTAACTTCTGTGAATTGCTTCTTCATTCATAGCACCTATTCTGGAAGCCTAAAAAAGGAAAGTCTGTTGACTCGCTCTTCATGAAAGATCCATCTGGGTAAAACGTCCAGTGAGCTGAGGTCTAAGTGGGTGAAGAATTTCCGCAATAAAGAAGCCACTAACTTTTCCCTTAGAACTTAAAAAATCTCGAAGTCCGGAGTCAAAGTTCCCAGCACCCTGAGCAGGTGTCAGCAGGCTTTCTGTATGAGAGCTCGATGACAAGTATTTTCAGTTTCGTGGGCCAGGTCGGGTCAGGCTTCTGAGCTACTCAGCTCTGTCAGTGTAGCACAGGAGTGGCTACAGGCAATACACATCCAAAGGGTAGCAGCCAGGACGCAACACAACTGAATTTACACAAGCAGGCAGCAGGCTGGATTAGGCCCAGGGCCACAGAGTCAGGGGGCGGTGTGAGTCCATACTACCGCTAGAATTTAACATGAAACGAAACAAAACACTAGCAGGAATGAGGCCACATCTGTTTGGCATGTCTTACATTTTGCTGTTTTTTTCACAGTAAATTGTGGTTTATGCTGCTGAGTTCACTGGCTGACAATACTACATCACATGCTTCAATTCTGAAACCGAAAAGAACTTTTTGCTTTAAACGTGTCTGACTGAAGCACTCAGAACTCCTTCCTGTTTCTCTCTTTTCCATCTTTAAGAATAGGCATGAGTCCCCAAGAGTGGGCGGGAGTGCTCCGTGCCGGCTGGGGACAGCCACGTACGAAGCTCCGGCGGCCAGGGCCCCGTGTCACGACGCTTCACACTGAAAGTCCCAACACGGCCAACACACAATACAGAAGGAGGCCAGGCCCAGGCTGCTGGAGCCCAGGGCACGGCAGTGAACACCTGATAGAAGGGGAAAAAGAAAGTCTCATGCCTCACTCATGTCGGGGTCCCCTGCAACCCTGCGTCGCCATAACACATGCTGTTAAGAGTGCAGGAAGCTGCTGAATTACAAGCGGCAGAATTCCGAAAACTGAGCCTGTTCGCTGGGAGCCTCTGCAGCCTCTCTCCAAGCCCTGCCCTTGTGCTGGAAGACGCTCCTACTTTGCACAAGAGACCTGCTTTCTTGAGTGTCAAGATCCTGTGCTTTGAAATAAGTGCTCATCAATGCAACCACGAGGCCATAGCCTCCAAAAGACCCTCCAGAGAGTCTAGCTACCCAGCTGGTCCCGGCCTGCAGCCACATCCCTATCTGTCATCAGTTTTGTCTTGCTGGGATAGGAACTCGAAGCCTCAAGATAATAGCTTTCTTTTTCGTAAAACGTGAGTAAAGAATTTCAGCAAAGTAATTATCCCGCCTTTTAAGTACATATGTGTTGTCCACTGGCAAGTTAGAACAGTTTAAGACTAACGTGCAAATTTGCAAATCAAAAATTCTGGAAGGTGCGAATCAAAAAGGAAAAAGAAGATGACAAATCCTGATGACTGCCTACCTGTTACTCACTACTCTCTTCAAAGGTGTATGAGTCAGCAGACTGTTACAAATGACTTAAAAAGGTGATGCCGACGTGGAGACACCTGTGTCCACGTCACAGGCCACATCCCCTCAGCTCCTCCCTCTTCATGGCTTCAACCGGCCTTCGTTTGAAGATTAAGAGCCACGACCATCTGCACAGCAGCGGGTGGCTTTTAATGAAGGTTTCCTTTAGAAACACAAATGTGCGTGCACACACAAACACGTGCGCGCGTGCACACACACGACAGCCACAGCTCTTGATGGCTTCCTGGGGTGAATGGCAAGTGCTCAAGTGGGTGTGGTCCCTCAGGTCCATGCCGTGGCACTGCCTAATTTTTTAAAGCACCTGACAAGCATGGAAAGCTTTTGGCTCCTGCAACTACAGTTCTTCAAAGAAGTCTTGAAATGAACTTAATTCAACTCCAAGTTTTTGCAAAACTTGATTCCACATGTTTATTATAGAATGTGGGATTTTAAAGGCTTATCACATAACACAAATGAACAAAATTACCAGAAAGTACATCAAAATCATTTCTTTGAGTAATAATTCCTTGTTATTAATGACATTTCCTGGTAGATACTGACCCACTTCAGCACTTGGTACAGAGGTAAAGAAAGCCCAAAATTAACACCCATCACCTGACCACTGCATCCTAAGCTGTGCAAGAAATCTGGAGCTGGAACAGCCCTTCCTCCCTCCCAGTGAGACCCTCAGGTCAGGACTTCTGTGGAGAAAAGTGGGTTTTGCCAGAAGAGTGCTAGTAATCACGGCGAGAGCAACACCAATCCCTGGGCACTCCCGCTGATATGCTAAGAGCGCCCCCACACATGCATGATGGCGCTGGCTCCACACCATCCTCCTGCCACCCAGAAATGAACAGTCACAGCCCACGGCATGGAGCTGAACCCTGTGAGGCAGGGGGGCTGCCACAACACCCCCGTTGGGTTTTACATATTAAAGGCTACAGAATACTGATACATCCACCAAGTTATGGGGGAAGACACGTGACCCAGGCAGAAAAACAATGATCAAAGATCGGAAGCTGGGCTCAAAGAGTCTGTTAAGGAACCCGGCCAACGTGGCATCTCTGGCAAGTCAGGAACGAACGCAGTCCTCATGCTTGTCCCTCGCTGCCTGGGCCAGGGACATGATGAGAACCTTGAGAGCTCAGCCTGGGGTGACAGCTTCACACAGGAGGACACGGCACCTGTGAGCAATGCCCGAGGACCTCGCTGAGAACCACACCCGAGAAAGGTGACTACAGGGCCAGGGCAGGACACACCGGGCCAGGGAGCAGAAGGAAGGCAACCATGTGCAAGACCAGCCAGGCAGGCCAGGGACCACTTCAGGACAGGATCCCGGAGGGCAGGCTCACTGCAAATGGCACCCAAGGTGTCTGCTGGGTGCAGGCCCTGGGCTACCTGGACGGCATTCTCCTTCTCACACTGACCATGAGCCTAGAGGTAACTCTTATGCTCTTCCTTATTGTACAGATGAGGCAACACACACAGAAAGTCGAGTGACCGGCCCCAAATTAAAAACCCGTAAGTGGCAGAGCTGAGATTCAACCAAGGACTGACTCAGTATCTCAAGGTCTGCACCTGGCCTGAAAGCTCATCATCTTCAGGAAGCTTGTTGGCTTCCATATCACCATTAGGCAAAAGGACAAAGGGTGTACTGCCTGGTACCTTCAAAGCCGCTGACTATATTGACTTGTACCACGTTAACATATGAGGAAAATAAAGCCAGGTGGCTGTGATTTCTCAGTGGCTGCAGCTGCCGCCACGGCTCCTCAGAAGGATGTGTGCAGACACACCCAGGAAGGGACTCAACTGAGTGGTCCCCACACAGGTCCACCTGGGACATGGGGAGGGCAAGGAGGAGCTGTCCAAACAAATGGCAAATGATTAACCTGAGAAGCAAGATCTGACTCTTCAGAATTAAGGCATATTTTGAAAACTACACACACACAATATACATATGGCAGTCAGGCCTTATCCAGTTTCGCTTTCCACAGTTCCAGTTACCTGGGGTCAGCCGCACTCTAAAAACACACGAGTACAACAAGGTGTACGGAGACAGGGAGAGAGACCACATTGACAGATGCTTCACTACAGAATTGTCTTACCGCTGTTCTATTTTGTTAGTCATTGCTGCGTTAAACTCTTGTTGCATCTAATTTATAAGTTATGCTTTATCATAAGTATTGCACACAGGAAAAAACACCGGACCTCTAGGGTTCCACACTATTAGCAGTTTCAGGCGTGCACTGGGGTCTTGGACCAGGGACTGCTGTACGACTAAAAGCACAGATCACATGCAGCGCACTGAGAGGCGGGCGCAGAACAGCGTGGTGCCTGAGTCTGCAGAGGCCTGGTTGGATTCAGCTCCTGGTGCCTGTGTCTCTCTAAGCCTTGGTTTCCTCATCTGTCCTGCTTGGATTCAGCTCCAGGTGCCTGTGTCTCTCTGAGTCTTGACTTCCTCATCTGTCCTGGTTGGATTCAGCTCCGGGTGCCTGTGTCTCTCTAAGCCTTGGTTTCCTCATCTGTTCTGGTTGGATTCAGCTCCGGGTGCCTATGTCTGTCTAAGCCTTGGTTTCCTCATCTGTCCTGGTTGGATTCAGCTCCGGGCGCCTGTGTCTCTCTGAGTCTTGACTTCCTCATCTGTCCTGGTTGGATTCAGCTCCGGGCGCTTGCGTCTCTCTGAGTCTTGACTTCCTCATCTGTCCTGGTTGGATTCAGCTCCGGGCGCCTGTGTCTCTCTGAGTCTTGACTTCCTCATCAGTCCTGGTTGGATTCAGCTCCGGGCGCCTGTGTCTCTCTGAGTCTTGACTTCCTCACCCGTCCAGGCTGGATTCAGCTCTAGGCATCTGCATCTCTCTGAGTCTTGGCTTCCTTACCCATCCAGTGGGGAGAACAGCAGTAAACGGACACTGCAGCTTTGGGACAATCAAGAGTCAGTCTCGAGAACAGGCCTGCACACAGCTGGGTTCACTAAGCCGGAGCTGCTGTCAGACACAACAAGCCCTGTGCTCCTCAAGTCGGACGTGGTGCTGCCCTCCGTGGACATTCGAGATATCCGAGGCGGAGAAGGACGTTTTTGGTTTCATGAACCTCCCTAATGTGCAAACAGCCTTCAACAGCAAAGGCTTATGTCACCCCAGATGCCAACAGCCTCCCTCACAAAAACCATAAAAGCTCCTTTAAAATTTGGCTGGAACACTGAAATGATCACCTTTACACGCACCAAAAACATTCCGTGGAGACGTATTTTAAGAGAAAAAAACCTCCAAGAGAGGTTTAAAACTCAGCGTTTTACATGTTCTGAAAGGCATGCAGACTCAAGCATGTGCGGCCATCCTGCCAGCCTCTTACCCAGGAGCTCGGGACCGGAGTCACCAGCTTGGCTTCCGGAGTGCCCCTTCCCTGGCGCTCTTCCGCACGTCGGCCGGGCCTCACTTGTCTCCCTCCTCTGGAGCCGCAGGAGGTCCTGTCGCCTGCAGGGGCCTGGGCTCTGGGCCCTGCGAGGGGCTGCTTGTTCTCTGCTGCTTTTAAGGCTAAGGCACAGAGGGGAAGACTTTCCTCACCTCTGTCTCTCTACACAGACATCATATACCATGCACACCGCACAGTGTCGCAGGGGCCCAAAGTGGAGCCTTCCTCCCAGTCTCCGCACTGTCTGGAGAATTCGGAGAACTTTCTTTTTCACAGAGAAAATGTCCAATATGGAAAACTAACTCTGAATAACTTCAGGGTATAAATCAAGGGATGCCTTTGAATGTTTGCCATTCACTTCTGAGAGGTCCATCTTGCAGTCTCTGAATTACGTGAGTGTGAAGAGAAAGGGGCTTGCCTCCCATTCTGCAAGAGGCCATCTGGCCACATGGTCTGCATGCCCTAAGATTCGCAGACAGAACAGGCAGGACGGCAGGCCTTCCGGCTCCTCACATTCACCATGCCACTCACCACCGCTACCTTGCCTTAGAAAAGATTGTGTAGGGAGAAGGGAGCCAGCCAGCCTGCGATGGAGAAGCTCCCGAAGGCATCCTTCCAGGACTGTCTAAGCTGGGCATGAAGAGAGCCTTCTGGGAGGCTCAAAGTGGAGAGTGTGTCAAAGGAAAAGGAAAAAAGACACAAAACCTGACAGTCAACAGATGAGGTGCCGCATCCAAGGACGGGACACGACCTGGCTCTGCCCGACCACGGCGCAGCCCAACTCCGCCCGGCCATCGGGAGAGTCTGAGAGCGGAGCTACAGGGCGAGGGTCTGGGACCTCCAGGGACAGGCCCCATCAGGCTTTGTGCTCCCCTGTGTGCTCCCCTCCTCAATATTACAGGTGGGTATGGGCCAGTTCACAAATTAAAATATGCAAATAAACAAAACCTCACAGGTGCACACAGAAGGGAGAGTAGCTAAAAACCACCTTCACGCAGGAAATGTGGCTGGGGAATCTTCAAGTACAGACAACCCAGGCGCACCTTCTTAGAAAAATGACCATCTCTGGTTGATGCATAGGCGCTCACACACAGAGGGAGGCTCACTGGCAGGCAGCTCTGCCTTCTGATTTGGCCATGAGGTGGGGCGTCGTGCGTCTGCTCTGCATGGAACGTCCCGGGTGCCTGTTGCTCTCCACGTGTGACCTTGCCCTCAGCACGGCGCAGACCCTCAGGGCATGCCTTCCTGGCTGCTCATTAACCCCAGCTAGGCTTCTCCTAACTCTTATTTTATTTCCACCTCATTCCTTACATATATGGGTCTTTGATCCTATAACATGTATTCACATACAAAGCTTCAATAAACAAATAAACCACCACCAGATCCTCCTAAAGCAAAGCCAGCAGATCCTCCTAAAGAAAAGCATTTTGAAGGCATCTCCGCAGAGCTGACATGCAGATGCCACGAGGTAATCCATGGGGGCCCAATTGCCAGGCAGAATTACGGTAGGTAGAGCTCCTTTATCATGTCTTTCACTATTTATCCATGGGTGATACATCTGGAAATAACTGCTGTTATTTTATACATACGTAGCAATCCCCATAATCATCACTGTTTGCAGTATACCTTGGAATAACTGGAGTATGCAAAGTGCAATAAAAAGAGAATTTCTATTTTATCATGGACCATCACCATGAAACTAGTGCTATAAACATGAGAAAATAACCTAGAATTTCTTCCATACGCGCTACTCCAAACTAAGACATTTCTTTCTTTGTTCGTAAAAATCACCCACTTTTCTGCTTTATCACCCTCTACCACTGAATTGGAGAGAACATAAAGTGATATGAATGCATCCAGAACAAAGTGGTGCGCACCTGATGTAACTACGTTGCACCCTTCCTCAGCACCAAGAGGAAGGTGCTGGAAATGAGCTGTCTCTGTAAATAAGCCCAAGTAAACTGAAACAAGCAAATAACGAGCTGAACTTCTTTGAGGCAGTTAACAAGGGTCACCATCGTGGGATATGGTCCTAATTTGGCAGGTTTCATGCTGGTCAAACAAAATATATACTTTTCTTCTTCAAATAAGTGATTCTGAAATGAGTGATTCATCATTCTTGACTTTGGCATGTGGGGTGAGAATAACTCAAGGTACACCAAGAAATTATCAGAACAATCTCAACATAGAATCAACTTACATTCAACGGTGTGCAGATGCTTGCTAGCCCTGCCACCATGTAGGATGGGAAGGGGAGGAGCCAGGATAAATGGCAAAAGGCACAACTCCTAATAGAACAGAAGCCCCTGACTCCACACCACGCACCAGGCAGCAGCCACCGACAGCTGGAAGACAGCGGCTTCAGATGGCGCGGAAGCTTGTGCTCAGACTAAGCTTCCTAAAACTCAAGTTTATTACTGTACTGAAAAAGGGGAAACTTTAAGAGATGTGTATCTACCCAATGATGGTGATTATGTTATTGCTTACCAGTCAAACTTTGAAAAACCCTTCCAAAAAAGAATGTAATGAATTATTTCCCCAGCTTACAATCGTTCACAATGCACAAACTTGGCAACGTGTTTAATTTCTTCCTGCTCGAAAAGTCACACTAAAGCATGTGACAGGTTTCCACACATGCAAGAAGTATTAAAAAGGAAACTCTGAGAATCACGCCACTCAGTCCCCAAGCTCCCTTTGATCAAATCTGCAGATGTACAAGTGCTTTCTGTTGTGACCTATGGAATATTTCCAGGAACAGAATCATGTGTCTCCTAGTAACCCTTTCTGAAAGATGGGCATGGAAGTTTTGACACTGGGTGACTCAGTTATTAAAAGTCTGTGTTGACTCAGACACCTCTCGCTGGGACAAACACGGAGCTCTGTCAACCAAATAACCCCATTGAACGTCTGACAAAAAGCAAAAAGAAGGTACAGGATGCGCATGAGGGGAATGGCGTTTTTCTCCCTTTTCTTTCTTTTTTGTGGAGACTAACAGAATAGTTAATGGCCTAGGTAGATGCTTCATAGAACCTGGGCATGGCTCAACAGAAACAAGCACTCTAACACTAAGAATTCACAAGCAAGGCCAGGTGCGGTGGCACTCGCCTGTAATCCCAACACTTCAGGAGGACGAGAAGGGTGGATCACCTGAGGTCAGGAGTTCGAGACTAGCCCAGCCAACATGGTGAAACTCGGTCTCTACTAAAAATACAAAAAATAGCTGAGTGTGGTGGCCCATGCCTGTAGTCCCTGATACTCGGGAGGCTAAGGCAGGAGAATCACTTGAACCTGGGAGGTGGAGTTTGCAGTGAGCTGAAATTGTGCCACTATACATCAGCCTGGGTGACAAGAGTGAGACTCCATCTCAAAAAAAAAAAAAAAAAAAAAAAAAATTAAGAATTAAAAAAAAAAAAATTTAAGAATTCACAAGCAAAAACAGGACCATTTATGGAATGTGTAGGCAGAGAAACAATGGCCCTAATCACCTAGCCCTCCACTCTTCAAAAGCCTACCCTCTGGTGAAAAACAGGCCAGGGCCCAGGCAAGCCTGTCCTCGGGGCAGACATGAGGGTGTGGCTCTGCTGTGACATACAGGGCGTGGCTCCACACTGAGGGGCTCACAGTCCTGACTCTCCATCCCAGAGAGAGCAGGAGGAGCAGAGCAGGACTCAGAATGTCCTTTTGATGGATGGAACTCACACCAGCCGCAGGGCCCACCTGTACCCTCTCTCGGGTTCACACAGTGTCTCCTCTCTAAGGCTGTGACCATTTAGGCCTCTGGGGGTTCCCTCACTGCAGAGATCCCCCCAGGATGTGGGTGGGAGAGCACAGCTGCATCAGTGAAGGACTTGGAAGGGAGACGTTAACAAATTAAACAGTCTTCTCCCTGGATCTTCTCAGCAAATCCAGAGATAGCCTTGGAATCACAGTGTATTTCTAAGTAAAAGTGCTGTCTAAAACCTGAATAGCGGTTTGGTCCCCTTTTTCTTCTACTTCTTCTCCTTCTCCTCCCTTGACCCCTGTGTTTTAAACAGTAGAAGAAAAGTCAACTCTATAAAATTCCTTACATGCAGGGTTAGTATACCTTCAGGCCTAACATTTTTAAATTATTTAAACTTCAAGTTCAAATGTCACAAATCGAACTTGGAAAACATATTCTGCTATGTTCTTGTTGGATGGAAGCCCCCTACCCGGCCCCTGCCGAAAATCACATGTGGAAATTCTAATCCCCAACATACAAGTATTAGGACCCAGAGCCTCTAGAAGGTAATCAGGTCATAAGGGCAAAGTCTTGGCAAACGAAATCAGTGCCCTTCAAAAAAGAGGCTGAGGGAGCTCCTTCTTCCCTTCCATCAGTGAGGACACAGCAAAAAGGCACCATCTGAGCCAAGAGGGTCCTCACCAGACACCAGCTCGGCCAGTGCCTTGATCTTGGACTTCCCAACCTCCAGAACTCATAAACATAAACTTCCGCTGTTTGAAAGCTACCCGGTTTACGAGATTTTGCTAAAGCAACCCAAATGGACTAAGGCATCTTCCAGGCCACTCCCCCGGACACATTGATCTGCCTCTCTTTACCTAAAACCCATTTGGTTCATAAAAGGATCAGCAAAAGCATACTTTTGAACCACATTATTTAATGGAAACTTGAACTAAAATCCTAGGGAAGATATGAATTTCTATTGTAATAGAAGTAATTATATTTTCTGAACCATATATTTAAATTTTTGTATTTTGACTTTTCCTAGAATAAGTTGCCCCTGTACACTGCATTTTACCAAATATTTTCTCATCATCTCCTTTCTAATAATTAATTTTAATAACATTTATATGGGGCAAAGGAGATGCTGACAACCAATCCCCATTTTATTTTATTTTAATTATTATTATTTTGAGACAGGGTCTTGCTCTATCGCCCAGGCTGGGGTGCAGTGGTGCAATCTCGGCTCACTGCAACCTCCACCTCCCAAGTTCAAGCAATTCTCCTGCCTTAGCCTCCCAAGTAGCTGGGATTACAGGTGCCCATCACCATGCCAAGCGAATTTTTGTATTTTTAGAAGAGATGGGGTTTTTCCATGTTGGTCAGGGTGGTTTCAAACTCCTGACCTCAGGTGATCCACCTTTCTTGGCCTCCTAAAGTGCTGGGATTACAGGTGTGAGCCACTGTGCCCAGCCCCATTCCCCATTTTAAATGGAGACTTTAAACAAATGTGAAAGAAGATATTTTTCTATTCTCCTACAACACCACAAGTTCTTCTTTTCCTACACAAACTAAGGGATGTTAGGCATCATTCTGAGCTAAGCTAATGAGCACCTCTACTCATGAGCTGGTGACCAGGAAAGCATGCCCGTGTCAGGCATCTTACACCTAAGCGCACCTAGGTCAGCTAAAACCAACCAGCACTAACATCAATCTTTCTTACAAGAATCTGGACCAGGCGTGGTGGCTCACGCCTGAAATCCCAATGTCTGGGAGCCCAAGGTGGGAAGACTGCTTGAGCCCAGGAGTCTAAGACTAGCCTGAGCAATGCAGGGAGACCTCATCTCTACACACAATTTAAAAATTAGCCAGGCATGGCGGTGCACACCTGTGGTCCCAGCTTTGCAGGAGGCTGAGGTGGGAGGATCGTGTGAGGCTGGAAGGCTGAAGCTGCAGTGAGCTGTGATCACACCACTGCGCTCCAGCCAGGGTGACGGAGCGAGACGCCGTCTCAAAAAAAAGAACCTAATAAATCTTCAGCGACAATACTGTCATAATCAGGGACAATTCTCTACTTCCATTAACAGTAGAATCATATTGTAGAGTCTGGAGACTTTCGAGCACATTTTCTTACTTATCCTCAAAGCCAGCACTGAGGGACAGCTATCGGTTCACTCCTCTTTGTAACATTTAACCTCAGCCAGTTCCCACTGTTGTCATACTAAACTAAAATGAGGAAAAAGGAAGGAGTCGAGGCCAAATCCTGCTTTTTGAATAAAATGCCTCCAGTGCCTGGTGGAGCCACACACACGGCTTTCCTTCCCCCCACCTCAATGCCACTTTCTGTGCCCTTTTCTTTTCTTCTGATAATAATCCTAACACGTACACCCCGCTTTCCCAGTAATGCTAAACGCTCTCGGCCTGTCTGGCATTTCACTGTGATATTTACCTCCATCCACACTGATGGGTTCTTCTTCCCCCAGAAACTGGCTCAGGTGGCAGACAGAGGTCAGCTGGCCCCCACACAGGTGATGGACACTTGGGCGTGTCAGAGAAACAAACACGTGTGTGCAGTGCAGCCTTTCTCAGCTGCAGCCCACAGCACTCCTCCCTGTGGCCTCCTCCCTGCTGGGGTGGCGGCTGTGTGGAGGGAGGGAGGGAGGGAGGGAGCTGCAGCTGCCGTTCACTGTACTCCCATCCCTCAAAAGCTTCTTATTATGGATTCTAGTAACTTCGCCTTTAAAGGAGATTTTCATCATCCAGAAACAAGGCGATTTCCAGGACAACTCTTGATATACCACTTGAGAAACGGAGCACAACAAGAATATGCCAAGGTTTCCATTATTTTGACGTTGCTTCCCCTAGCTGGCAGGGAGCATTAATCTACAGTGAAGGTGCATAACTCTTGAACAGCTGGAGAGCCTCTTTATCATCAAAGGGAGATGGAAAACCATAAAATTACCCTGTTGTGGCTAATCAGCCATCGAACCAATGGTGATGATGATGCATTGTGGAGACACCACATCCCAACTTCACAGCAAGCCCACACCAGAGAACAGCACTTGCAGAAGATAATTACTTTCTTCCTGCTCTTACCTGCAGAGTTCCAGGAAACCTCCCCATATCAGGGCTCCGAAAGGCGCTGGTATAAACATTAGCTGGGCAGGTGTAAAGTGCCGGGAAGCATTAGCGGATGTGGTTGATCCACAGTCAATTGCTCATTATTCACTATCAATATGTACACTCTACATATTGACAAGATGCATTTAGCTATCAGTTTAATCATTGACTCAGGGAGAAACCTAATTCCTTATAGAAGAATAACCATATACAATACAATATTTTTAAAAGAAGTTCTAAAGAAGCCTTTCTTAACTACTCCTAGAAAGTGAAAAAGTATTATGAATTATAAGGGTGACACTGGTATTCACCTCATTTAGTTTCTATTTCTTTAACAGAAAAAGGTAGAATTTTATTAATTCTTCTTATTTATCTACAGCCCATCTCATTCCAGAATTTAAGGCAGTGATATCTCATTTAGATGTCTGTCCCCTCCACACATCATGATGCAACATGACCCCTAATGTTGGAGGTGGGGCCTGATGGGAGTATTGGGTCATGGAGGTGGGTCCCTCATGAATAGCCTAGTGGCATCCCCTTGGTGATGAATGAGTTCTCACTCAGTTAGTTCATGGATTATCTGGAGGTTTAAAAAAGTCTGGGGGCCGGGCATGGTGTCTCAAGCCTTTAATCCCAGACCTTTGGGAGGCCAAAGTGGGTGGATCACCTGAGGTCAGGAGTTCAAGACCAGCCTAACCAACATGGTGAAACCCTGTCTCTAGTAAAAATACAAAAACTAGCCGCGTGTGGCAGTGGGCACCTGTAATCCCAGCTACTCAGGGGGCTGAGGCAGGAGAATCACTTCTCGTGGGAGGCAGAGGCAGAGGTTGCAGTGAATCAAGATGGTGCCATTGTACTCTAGCCTGGGCGACAGAGTGAGACTGTCTCAAAAAAAAAATTAAATTAAATTAAATTAGATTAAAAATAAAGAGGCTAGGACTTCCTCATTCTCTCCCTTGCTCCTATTCTCACCAAGTGATGTGCTGGCTCCCCTTTCATCTTCTACCAAGATTGTAAGTTTCCTAAAGAATCATCAGGAGCAGATGTTGCTGCCATGCTTCCTGTACAGCCTGTGGAACTGAGCCAAATAAACCTTTTTTTTTTTTTTTTTTTTTTTTATAAATTACCCAGTCTCATGTATTTATTTATGGCAATACAAAAATGGACTAATATGTTGAACAGGTACTGAAGAGGGGAGCACTGCTGGAAAACGCAGAAGCAGCTTTGAGACAGGTAAGGAGCGAGGTTGAAGGAATCTGGAGGCCTCAGAAGAAGACAAGAAGATGAGGGAAAGTTTGGAATTTCTTACAGACTTGTTAAGTGATCGTGACCAAAATGCTAATAGAAATATGGGCAGTGAAGGCCTGAGGTGGTCTCAGATGGAAATGAAGGAGCTATTTGAAACTGGAGCAAAGGTCACCCTCGTTATGCCTTAGCAAAGAGCTCTGCTGCATTGTGTCCATTCCCTGGGAATTTGTGGAAGTCTAAACTTAAAAGTAATGACCTGGAGTATCTGGCAGAAGAAATTTCTCAGCAGCAAAGTATTCAAGAGGTAGCCTGGCTGTTTCTAACAGCCTACAATCAGATCTGGGAGCAAAGAAATGACTTAAAGTTGTTATGTTTAGAAGGGAGTCAAAGCATAAATGTTTGGAAAAGTCACAACCTGGCCATTTAGAAAAGAAGCAAAGAGCCTTTTCAGGGGAGGAATCCAAGAGGCTGTGGAGCAACCACTTTCTAGTTTGTTAGAGATGCATGACTAAAAGGGAGCCAAGCGCTAACAGTCAGGACAATGGGAAAAAGGCCTTTAAGGCATCTCAAACGTCTTGGGAGGGGAAAAGCACCTCCCATCCAAGGTCCAAAGGCCCAGGAGGAAGGAATGGTTTGGGAGGCCAGGCCCAGGGCTCCACTTCCCTGTGCAGCCTCAGGCCACTGCTCCCTGCATCTAGCTCCAGTCATGGCACAAAGGGGTCATTGGTACAGCTCTGGAGGGTGCTGGCTATACACCCTGGCAACTTCCACATGGTACTGTCTGTGGGTGCACAGAATGCAGGAGTGAAGGAAGTTTGGCAGCTTCTCCTAGATCTCATGGGATGCATGGGAAAGCCTGGGTGCCCAGACAGAAGGCTGCCACAAGGGTGGAGCCACTGCAGAGAGACTGTACTAGGGTAACGCTGAGGGGAAATGTGAGGTTGGAGCCCCACACAGAGTCACCATTAGGGGACTGCCTCATGGAGCTGTGAGAAGGAAGCTGCTGCCCTCCAGACCTAAGAATGGTAGAGCCCGAGGTAGCTTGCATCCTGAGCCTGGAAAAGCCAAAAGCACTCAACGCCAACCCATGAGAGCGGCCACGGGGACAGCTGCCCAAGGTCTTGGGAGCCCACTCCTCATACCAGTGTGCCAGGATGTAGGACACGGAATCAAAGAGTGTGTGGGAGCTTTAACATTTAATGCCTTTCCTGCCAGGTTTCAGACTTGTGTGGGGCCTGCTGCCCCTGTGTTTTGGTTGATTTCTTCCTTTTGGAATGGGAAATAATTACCTAATGCCTGCACCCCCACTGTATCTTGAAAGTAAATACCTTGGTTTTTCTTTTACAGGCCCATAGGTGGAAGAAACTTACATTGAGTCTCAAATGAGAGTTTGGATTTTTGAGTTGGGGCTGGAACAAGTTAAGACTTTTGGGGACTGCTGGAAAGGGATGACTGAATTTTGCAATGTGAGAAGGACATGAGATCTGGTGGGGGCAGACGCAGAATGATATGGCTTGAATGTCAGTCACCCCAAATCTCATGTTGAAATGTGATCTCAGTGTTGGAGGCGTGGCCTTGTCAGAGGTATTGGGTCACGGGGTGGATTCCTCATGAAAGACTTAGCACTCATCCCTTAGCGATGAGTGAATTCTCGCTCAGTTAGTTTCCATGAGATTTGCTTTTGTAAAAGAGTCCAGGAACTCCTCCTTCTCTCTCTTAGCATGTGATGTGCTGGCTCCCCTTCACCTTCCACATGGTTGTAAGTTTCCCAAAGCTTCACCAAGAGCAGATGCTGGTACCATGCTTATAGAGCCTGTACAACCCTGAGCCAAATCAACCTCTTTTTTAAAAAAATTAATTACCCAGTCTCAGTATTCCTTTATAGCAATGCAAACAGACTAACACAGGTAGCTAAGACACATAACCTAAAATGTAACAGTGTGAGATGAAAATAGTAAAAACATCATACTAGATGGGCACAATTTAATAAAAGCATTCCCAAGGGAGTGTTTGGTTTAGTTCCATCCAGGTGGCCAGCTGTCTGCTGAACTGACTTCATCCACAGAAGGAACTCATCTGAATGATCTCCAAAGACCTTTTCAGCCAGAAGACTGCCACTGTGCCCTACCTAAGCTCCCACTCCTGAGGGAGGCTGCCTTGGCCGGAGTAGCAGGGGCATCAGCCACTTTGATGCTAAACGGAGGGTGGGAGGAGGGTCTGTAACTTATGTCTGATTCGTTAAAAACAGTTATGTGGCACTGAGCAAGAGGCAAAGAGAGCCCACTGCATCTAATAAAGGTAGAAGTGGAAAGAATCAGAGGCCCCACAACCAACCTCACTCCACACGCAAGGAACCAAGGCCTCCACAGAAATGACTTGCCCAAAGTTAGAACACCTCAAATAACTACCTACAAATCTGAAACCAGAGCCCTCCACCTCACATCTACTACCTTGAAGTCCATCATCCCTCCCACAGGTAACGACAGCTGATGAAGAAGCAAGCCAGAGCTAGAGAGAGGAAAGCAGATTAGAAAAGAGGGGCATTTTGTCATTTTCAAAATGCATAATTCCCAAATACATCATACTTTATTGATATTTATAACCAAAAGGACCAGCTAGAAGTACTCAAACATCCTCAAAGCTTCCTCTCATGAGGGGACATTTTTCATTTTCATTCTCAGGAATGAAACGATTTCTTAATCACAATGTTATGAATACAAATGGCTCCTTCTGTTCATTCAGCAGGGAGGTGATCCCAGTTTCTGGAGTTCTGGGGTGAGACCTTCTGGCTACGAATCCTGAATGCTCCCTCTGTAGGAGTGAGTAATCTGATAACTTTTCCTTAACCTCTCAGGGCAACAGGGTAAGGACGTTCCCTACTTTACAGGATCCCTGTGGGGAATGAATAAGGTAATGCACATAAAGCCCCAGCAAAGGGATCTGGTTCACAGAGCGGTTCGACATGATACGATTATTGGAAAGCATTCGTTTTCTCACTCAGATACACGGGTGAGACGGCACTCGGGTGCTGTCCTTGGTGCTGAGGACACAGCCTCAGACCTGACAAAGTCAGGAGCTTCTGCAGAGGCTCAGAGTCCACAGAGAAAACAACACGTGAGTGAGAACAGACACGGGAGTACTGGGCGGTGACAACTGCTATGAAGAAAGATAAAATTGGGTAAAATGGGCCGAGAGTGGTGGCTCACGCCAGTAATCCCAGCACTTTGGGAGGCCGAGGCGGGCAGATCACCTGAGGTCAGGAGTTCAAGACCAGCCTGGCCAACATGGCAAAATCCCATCTCCACTAAAAATACACCGGCATGGTGTGGGCATGCCAGGTGTGGCGGTGCACACCTGTAATCCCAGCGACTCGGGAGGCTGAGGTAGGAGAATCACTTGAACCCGGGAGGCAGAGGTTGCAGTGAGCCGAGATCATACCATTGCACTCCAACCTGGGTGACAGTCTCAAAAAAAAAAAAAAAAAGATTGGGCAAAATGGCAAGAAATCATAGGGTAGGGTGGACCATGCTGACTTGAGAGGGGAAGGTTGAACAGGCGAGGCTGAGACAGGAGGCGTGAGTGGTGCTGGTGACATGGCAGCTCCCCTAAGCCCAGCTCAGGGGCTCCATTCCTGCCGGCAGAGCTACAGGGCACCAGGGCTGGGGGGGATCGGAGGGGCCTTTACACGAACCCCAGCACTGCTTTGTTTTTGGGATCTTCTTAGCAAAGATGATGAGGAACACATTTCCACTGTAAACCAAAATTTAAAAATTCTAAGGCCCCCCCGTCCACCCATCTGAATGGACTTCCTCCCCAGCTAGGGCTCTTAAAATTTCACCTGAAAGACTATTTCAGGCCATGATTGGAAGTGGAGTCAGATATGCCTCAATCTCACCTGAGAGGCTGTTTCAGGCTGTGACGGAAAGGGGGGGTCAGATGTGCCTCAATCTCACCTGAGAGACTATTTCAGGCCCTGATGGGAAGTGGGGGTCAGACATGCCTCAATTCCACCTGAGAGACTGTTTCAGGCTGTGATGGGAAGTGGGGTTGAACATGCCTAATTCTACCTCTCCAACATTGATATTGACACAGGCTTGAAGTCTGATAAGAAACATTTGACAACCTCTTCTCTCTGAAGCTGCTACCTGAAGGTTTCCTCTGCAAACAAGAACTTGGGTTTCCACAATCTTTTAACTTAACCCAGACATTTTTATTCAGTTGATCTCAGGTCTTTAGACAAATTCAACCAATTATTAATCAGAAAATGTTTACATTCACCTACAGTCTGGAAGCCTCTCGCTTCAAGTGGTCCCGTCTTACTGGACCAAACCAGTGTATTTCACAAATATATGTGATTGATGTCTCACGCCTCCCTACAATGTATAAAACCAAACTGCACCCCGACCACCTTGGACACATGTTCTCAGGACCTCGCGAGGGCTGTGTCATAGGCCATGTCACTCATATTTGGCTCAGAATAAACTTCTGCAAAGATTTTAGAGTTTGACTCTGAGTGGTCACCACATAGAGGCTCTGCTGCATAACCACCAGCTGCACAACATCACCTCCATTTCAGGGATGAAGGTTTGAGCTAGAGAACAAGTGACTTCCTGGAGACCCCACTGCTCACAAGGAATGGGGAAGGATGAGAAACCACGCTCAGTCCTTCCCAGCCAGCCTGTCTGCTTCCAGAGGCTGCCTGGCTCGGAGCATGTCTGATGAGTGCTCAGTGGGGCACATCAGGTCACAAGGCTCTGTAAGTTCCTTCCTTAGCCTTCACTGTTCCCACTAGCAGGCGCTAAAGGCCATCAGAGCATTGGCCAACTGGGTGCTCTGTTCAACCTCTGCTTATTAGAGTGCTGAAACAGACACAGGAGGGGTGGCCACATTAAGCACATCGATTGCTCCAGACAGGCAAAAGCTGAAACGGCCGGGAGGACAGGAGCCCCTAACACCATTCCCTTGGGTGTGGGGCACACCTCTGGTCTGCAGGGCACATGCATGGTGACAGTGAAGGTGGCAGGAGTAGTGGCAACGTGAGTGTGGGGAACCATGTGGCATTCTCGGGCACGCCCTAGTGGCCAGAAGCTTTGTGCAGTAACGTCTCCTGGAGCTGTTCTTGGTGCCAATTTATATGCCAAAAAGGAGGCAAACAAAACCACCACCAGGCACCTGGAGACTGACCCCAAACGGCAGCCTTCCTCTGTGCTATAGCCACCAGACTGACGTCCCCAAATCAAATTCCCTTTCTAATCGTAACACTTTGACACCATGGAAGACACGTAAAAGAACACGCATGACAACACCAAATGCCGGGAAGGGCGCAGAGAGGAGGGGCCTCATGCTCTGTCATGGCATGCTCCTTACAATATGAACTGAGCCAAGATAAATGAAACCTCATGTTCATGCAGAACCTTGTTCGTTAATATTTACTGCAACTTTAGTCACAATCGCCCAAAACAAGGAAAAACCCAGATGCGCTTCAACGGGTAAATGCTTAACCAACTGTGGTGTGCCATGCCATGAACACCACGCAGCAGCGAAGAAGAACGGGCCACTGAACGGTGCACACGGTGGCAGCAAAGAAGAACGGGACACTGACGGGCACACACGGCAGCTGGAAACCAAACTTGAAAATGAAGCAACAACTCAACCTCCAGGGAATCGAGCCGAGTGAAGATCATCAATTATCAAAGGTCACACCGTGTGTAATTCCATTTACAGAACCTTCCCCAAATAATACAGAGACAGAGTACAGATTCGGGGTGGCCAGGGGCTAAGGCCTGGGCAGGGGACAGGAGGTGGCAGTGGCTATAAATATAAGGTAGCACAAGGGACCCTGGCATTGGAGTTGTTCTGCATCTTGACTGGTGGTGGCTACACAAACCCCCACACACAGTAAACGGCCTAGAAGTCAATGTTCACACACAAATGCACGTCAGCAGGTGGAATCTGTGTAAGCTCAGTGGACTGTATCTATGCCAATTTCCTGCTTGTGATGCCGTACCATAGTTACACCATGTTACTATTGGGGAAAACTGGCTGAAGGGTCACAGGATCGCTCTGTTATTCCTATAACTGCATGTGAATTTATAGCCTCAAAATAAATAGCTTAAGAGAAAAAAGAATATGCAATAAAGTATTGGATAATCAAATAGAATGCAAGAAATATTTTGAATAAATAGAGGCAAAATCAGAAAAAAATGGCATTCACAGTAACTCTGAGGAGGGCAGTTGAAGCTGCCTGTTTAATATCAACAACTACTTTCTTTTTTTTTTTTTTTTTTTTGAGATGGAGTCTCACTCTGTCACCCAGGCTGAAGCGCAGCAGTGTGATCTCAGCTCACTGCAACCTCCGCCTCCCAGATTCAAGCGATTCTCCTGCCTCAGCCTCCCAAGTAGCTGGGATTACAGGCATGTGCCACCACACCTGGCTAATTTTTGTATTTTTAGTAGAGATGGGATTTTGCCATGTTGGTCAGGCTGGTCTCAAACTCTTGACTTCAGGTGAGCCACCCACCTCGGCCTCCCAAAGTAAACAACTACTTTCATAAGTGTGTGTAGGTACGATCCAATTTAACATCACAATCTAATCATCAGTTCCCCACGACACACACCCACGTGGCCTGTCTTTCTGTAGTGTGTATGTGATACTGTCTGCATAAGGTGGGAAGCTGAGAAGCAGTCTGACAGCCCCTTGTTCCCAGCCAGGGCCAAGGTCCCTTTTCTGAGCTCACCTGTCTCTGCACATCCCAGCAGGACTGCCACCCTCTACACATGCTGACCTCCCTAACATGCCTGCTGACCTGCTCGGAGTCTCACTCATCTGCTCCCTGGTGTCCTTGTCTCCTGCAACATGTGTACACACATGAACATATACACACCTGTGTGTACATACATGTGTGCAGACACAAGCACAAATGTGTCCACATGTGTGCATACATGCACACACACATGCATGCACACACACATGCATGCACATACGTATGTGCACAAACGTCTGTTTGCTGGGCATGTGGCCATCATTTGAAATGTGCCGTGTGGTCTGCACAGAAATCCTGCATTCGGGCAGTGAGTGACAGCAGAGAGGCCATCGCTCCTGGGGACTTTGGGACTCTTCATCTACCCCTGCTTACTCTGCAAGACTGGCTGTGATTTTAATACTCAGCGCATCTCCAGAAGAAGAACTATCCACTGGCCTGGTGGAAGCACGACAGTATAAAGATGAGTCCACCACAAACGGACACACAGAGGGCATTCCAGAGCCACAGACTGCCTGATACGCAGACTGCTCTCCTCCGCACCTGACGGGGAAACCTGAGTTGATCCTCAGTCCAAACACCACCTCGTAAGTGAATCCCTCTTCAGTTCCCCTAATAACAGTGAATGCCTGCACCCTCCAGGGCCACAGTGCATAGTTCAGCATGATTTGGGGGTACGTCACGGCTGGTCCCACCCACAGTTAGAGATTTACATGCTGGGTCTCCTCATGGACATCATGACTCTTGGAGGCTGGGTCCTCTAACTTGCCACCTTGGTGTCCCTGGAGCCTGGCAGGGTTTGTGCGGCAGGTATTTAGTAAGTATTTGTTGTATTTAATGTATTTAAATGGTAGAACTGACTAGACAGAAGTCACCGTACAAACGACGAGTCTCTTGCCGACACACGCACATGCACATGTGTTACTACATTAAGTAAAACAATAATTATTGTTTGTCTAAACACTCATAACAACATTATGCCCTGCAATCGCTTTTAGAAAACATGGCTTCTGAGTTTTTACCAAGGCCTCAGGGACTTCAGAGAGAGCAGCTGTGACTGCCGGGGAGAGGTCCCTGGGACTGACCAGTGGGTGGACACAGCCAGGCCTCCAACCTTATGAGGCGGCGTCTGGCCAGGAAGCCCCGTGAGTGACACACCGTATGCCTGACAGGGGTGGGCTAGGGCACACAGTCCCTCAGGCACACCGCGCATTCACGCTCTGTCCACAGGAGGAAGGGATTATGCGCCTGCAACCTGAAGTGGTGAATAATTTACCTGCGAATGCTGAATAAACGCACATTGACCAAGTTGAAAAGCAGCACAGTGCTCGAGGGCAGTGCAGCGCCTGACCCTTTACCCTCTGGCAGGTCCCCGAGGGCAACACTCATCTTAGACGAAGAGGAGAAAGAGGAGACGGAGGTGCGCTTGCTACATTTCTGTCAATGTGGCCAATCTAGAAAACACCAGGACTAAAATTAAAAGTCAAATTCTAGCAGCTTTTTAGAAGAAGGGAGCATTTTCAAAGCGTGGATGGTAGCTCCCGCAAAGGAATCTGTGCAAGCTCCTGCACCTGGCCAACCTGCAGGCTTGTTCTGGGTGCATTAAATATGCAAAATCCTACCAGGCCATGTTGCCATGGGCTGTGTTGTCAAGGTGACAGAGCAGCTCCAGGGTCTGCGCAGTGCTGGATGAATCGTCAGGGGACTCGTGGCTGCCTGATTCCAATTCCTTCGGCATCCTCCACACGGCTGCACATGTCAGGACTTTGCTGTCTGAAGCTGAGCAACAGAGCATAATGGATAACGTCAACAGAGCACACTGTGCTCCGAATTCTGGACAGCACACAGACATTTACACACATCCATAAGCAGAGCACATCTGCTCCTTAAAATATTTACGATTGCAGGCAGCGAAGACAGAGCAGGAAGAAGCACAGCCCAAGTCGGCAGGCAGAACCCGGCACGGTGTGTAACCAGCATCCGGTTCCCCCACATTCTCTTTGTTTTAAAAACCATTATTCTGTTTCAAAAGAAAATTTAATTTTCTCAAAATCGATTTCCTTTCGTTTCTCTTCAATAGTTCTTCAAAAAAGGGAGCAAAATGGGGGACTAAAGATATAATCAACACGCACGCCGCGGGTGTCTGAGGTCGGCATTAAATGCGTTTTCTCCTCATAGCTGCACAAGAGCACCTTAAATGACCGAGCAATATGCCATTTGGAAATCCTGTCACTCATGTTACCCTGCCTCGGCTTACCTACAGTGATGAGTGCCTGGGACCAGAAGGTAACACCATTCAGAGGCATCGCAGGTGGAGGCCCAGAGCCCTGGCGGGCAGCAGGTGGGAGCAGGCGGCAGCCCAGCCTCGCCCTGTCACCATCAACACAGCCCCTTCTCCTAGACACAAGAGTACTGTCCTCACATGGTCCTGCTGGCGGCTGTTCAGTCTCCCTGAGTCTTGACACTCTATTTTGAAGATGCTCCAGGAATCTAGAGAACCTAGAAAAACCAGTTTGAGACTAACCTTCCATTAGAAAGATGGGTCACTTGTTTTCGAGAAGGTGCCAGGCTCTAGGTCTCTGCCTCTCTAGAAAATTTCTCAATATGACACATTAAAAAAATTTTTTTTTGATTAGACGTAACTTTAAAAATCCTTTTAGGATTTGCTCTCCATTTAGTTTTAAATTGAATATGTGCTAAACACCTCTCCCTTTTAAAGATGGTCTTTAGTGAATAATTATAAAACAGCAAACATGATTCAACATTAAATCATCAATTGATATCAAGTGAAGAATATAAAAATATTATATATTACATTAGAACATTAAAAGAATCCCATGAGTAGTACAAGAAAAACAGTATGGCATTACAAAATGACAACGACCTTATGTTACACTCAAAAATGTATCAGTTATTGGTGATGATGCTCCTGCAATCTGAATATCAATCCACCAAGAAATACAGCAACAAACACAGTGACAAAATATCTACCTTTGTGAATATTTTCATTATTACCATTGTTAACCATGATCAAATAATAAGAAGTTAAAAGATTAAGATTTCAACCAGGATTTTCTGATTCCAAATTCAGTGCCCATTTTATATACCATGTTGGTTCTAAAAGAACATGCAATTGTGGCTTAAAGAAAAGAAATATATCATATATTCATATAATGTTAACATTTCCAACTTTACAAAAATGGAGTGTACAGTGGTTTCTATCTACATGAGAATCTTTTTTTTTTTTTTTCTTTTTTTTGAGACAGAGTCTCTCTCTGTTGCCAGGCGCCAGGCTGGAGTGCAGCGGCGCGATCTCGGCTCACTGCAACCTCCGCCTCCCAGGTTCAAGCAATTCTGCCTCAGCCTCCCAAGTAGCTGGAACTACAAGCACACGCCACCACGCCCAGCTAACTTTTCTACTGTTCAGTAGAGACAGGGTTTCACCATGTTGGCCAGGATGGTCTCGATCTCCTGACCTCGTGATTTGCCCACCTCGGCCTCCCAAAGTGCTGGGATTACAGGCGTTGGAGAATCTTTATTATTTTTTATTTGCTTTGTTTTTCTTGCTGAAATTTTCAATTACATGGTCTTTCTGTAGAGCCCATGAGATTGGTAATGGCACTCCTGGAAACACGAAAACAACCAAAGACAAAATTGGCAACTTGGAGTGGGAAAGAAAAGTTGAATGCCTAACTCACCAGCACACATTAACCCAAAAGAGGTGCAGATTATCTCAATCTTTCTAAATGACAGACAAATAAATGTCTAATCTTACAAGTGATAGAACTAATAATAGGAGCACTAAATTGTGGCTGGACTGCAAAATGAATGAAACATACAAGATGACAAAGGCAGGGAATACTAAAAATAGCTATTCTATGAAAGAAATGACTAATGGCAGACACTCCCCACACATCCCCAACAAATTCCTTCTTTGGAGAATTCTGTTCAGGTGTAAAGAAAGTGACTTTCCTGTAACTGCTAGCTCACCAAACTCCTTAACCACATGCACATTACCCTCAATAAAGCAAAAGTGGTGCACATGAAATAAGATTTTCCACTCTCAGATAAGCTACCTTGCTTCAAACTCTACACCAGACATGAGGTTTAAGTGACTAGCTGGACAGTGAAGTTTCCACACACCCAGTTAATCTAGCACTATCACTTGTCTCCCCAGAGTCCGCCAACTTCGAAGAGCAGAGAAGGCAGTGGAGGAACCTCCAAAAAAATATGGTTAACAGAATCTACACACACTTCAACTTTTACTCCATTCTGAAACCTTTCTAATGTTGTCACAAAGAGGGGTTTTTGTTCCTATTTTTTGTAAAGACATAAACCCACAAGGATAAGAAGAGCAATGACGTTTTAGAAGCGGGAAAGTAAATGGCTCAGTACCAAATAACTTAGCAGACCCAAGTAAAGTGAACCCTAGGAGAGCAATGGGGAAAGCTTACAAGCAATCACATTCACATTGTCCATAAGCTCAGGAACTAGTGGCACCAGGCCACCTCCAGAAGAGGGGATAAACAGGGAGCAGAGAGCAGCTAAAAAAAAAAAAAAAAAAAAAAAGTTGAATATCTCTTCCAAAAGCATAAAGTATGGATGTCAGAAATAAAAAGGTAGACATCATTATGGAACATACAAATATTTTATGAACATCATATGAAGATGCTATAGACACCTTTATCTTAAAAATATTTAAAAACCAGATGACATGGTACATTTCTAGAAAAGTCTGAACTTAACAGAATGGATACCAGAAGAAATAATAACTCTAAATAGACTGATATATATTCAATAAAATGACTCTAATGCAGAAACTTTTTATTATGCATATTATGCATAAATTTTTATTATGCATATTATGCAGAAAGTTTTTATTATGCATATTATGCAGCCATGAAAAAGAATGAGATCATGTCCTTTGTAGGGACATGGATGAGGCTGGAAGCCATCATCTTCAGCACACTAACACAGGAACAGAAAAACAAACACCGCCACGTTCTCATTCATAACTGGGAGTCAAACAATAAGAACCATGGACGCAGGGAGGGGAATATCACACACCAGGGCCAGTCGCAGGGTGGGCGGCAAGGAGAGGGAGAGTATCAGGAACAAATAGCTAATGCATGCCAGGCTTAAAACCTAGACGACAGGTTGATCCAGCAAACCACCATGGCACATGTATACCTATGCCACAAGCCTGCACACTCTGTGCATGTATCTCGGAACTTAAAAAAAAACAAAACATTTTCTACAAAAAAATCCACTAGGCTCATATAATTTTCCCCATTCTTCCAAGCATCTATTTAAAGAAAAAAATAATAACAGCAAGCATACATACCCTTCTAGCAAAATGTGTGTGTGTACATATATATACACACACATACATATATACATATACACATATACATATTCATACATATACACATAACATATATATATGGTGATGTTCAGTTAACATTATACTAGAGGTATAACTAAGTATGGCAAGAAAAAAATAAAGGTACATGAATATAAAAAAGGAAATAAAAATACCTTGCTGATGATTACATATGTAGAAAATTTAAAAGAATCTACACTATGCCATTAGAAAAAAAAACAAAATTCAGCAAAATTTTTAGCTACAAACAATATTTGACAAGAAAAACCAATTGAATATCTATTGCAACAAAAACTTTGAAAATGAAATTTTAAAAAATATTAACAATAGCATCAAAAAATCAAATAGCATCTCAAACTAAATACGTGTAAGAACATGTACATGCTAAAACAAAGAACAGTGCTGAGAAAAATTAAAAACCAAAATAAATGGAAGGGATAGACCATGCTCATGGATTGGGGAAGTCAGTATTGTAAAAACTCCATGTGCTTCAGTCAGCTCTAAGCTGGTGGTTTTTGGTGGAAGTTAACAACCTGCTTCTAAAATTCCAGAATTTGTATAGAAATGTGAACAGCCCAGATACATAAGACAGTCATGAAGAACAACAACAACAACAACAAAACTGGATGATTTACAAACCAGATCAGTTTAGTATTGGTATAAAATTTGATAAGCAGTCCAGAGAGAGAGAATAGAGTCTAGAAACAGACCCTTAGAAAGATGGTCACTTGATTTACTACAAAAATAACATTCAATTGGAGTGGAAAAAGGATGATCTTTTCAACAAATGATGCTGGATCAATTGTATATCCACAGGAAAGAAAATAAACTTGTATCCTACCTGATAACATACTCAAAAACCAATCCCAGACAAACTGATAATAAAGATGTAAAGATAAAATAATACAAATCTTTTCTAGACTACAGAATATCTTCTCGACCTTGGGACAGGCAGACTTCTTAAATGGCAGGGGAAAAAAGACTGGATCATACAGAAAAAGACTAACAACATAGAATCTATTAAAATTAAGAACTTCTATTCACCAAAAGACACTATTACTTGGACTTCATGAAAATTTACATGTCTTTAAAATCAAAATTTAAAAATCTGCTTTTAGAAAGACATTATTAAAGAAATGAAGCACTGGTCGGGCATGGTGGCTCACCTCTGTAATCCCAGAACTTTGGGAGGCTGAGGTGGGCAGATCACCTGAGGTCAGGAGTTTGAGACCAGCCTGGCCAACATGGTGAAACCCCATCTCTACTAAAAATACAAAAATTAGCCAGGTGCGGTAGTAGGTGTCTGTAACCCCAGCTACTTTGGAGGCTGAGGTAGGAGAATTGCTTGAACCCAGGAGGTGGAGGCTGCAGTGAGCCAAGATCGCACCACTGCATTCCAGCCTGGGTGACAGAGCGAGACTCCATCTCAAAAAAAATTAAAATAAGAAGAAATGAAGCAATACCAGGGGCATATATTCATAACACATATATCTGCCAAAAGGCCTATATCCAGAATACATAAAGAGCTCCTCCAGCTTAATAATAAAACAACCCAGTTTTTTAAAATGTGCCTAACACCAAATCAGACACTTCACAAAAGAAAATATATGAATAGTTAAAAAGCACCAGAAAAGATGCTCAACATCATTAATAACTGGAAAAGGCAAAGCAAAACCAAATGAGACTCACTATACATCTTACCAGAATGGCTAAATTTTAATTTTAAAAAGACCAATAATATCAAGTATTGGCAAAGATGTCCAGTAACTGGATCTCTCACAGACTGTGAAAAAGGAGAGTAAAACAGTACACATATTTAGGAAAATGCTTTTGCAGTTGAACATTCACGTACCGGATGTCCCAATAATTCCACTCTTAAGAGAAGCTGTCACAAAGCTTGACTTATTCATAACATGCTTTGTGGCAGCTTTCTGACTCAGGCAGTTAAATCCAGCCCCAAGTAATTGTGGTCAGGTGACAGTATGTAACTGCCAGAAGTCCGGGGGTGCCAATTATCACAATGACCAAGGAGACCAGAGTGCCAGCCAAGGAAGCTCCACTGGCAGAGGGCTGTGGAGACAGTCAATAAAGATGGTATTCCTAGGGGCGAAACAGACAGGCATCCAAGGGAGTACTGCCTGCCTGACACACACACATATGCACACAAACACACATAACGTGCATACATATTAAAGAGAAAACAGGAAAGAATGAGCGGAAAGCTGAGGGAAGTCCCCGCGCTAACAGTCATGATCCCTTACCCAGTTCCAGATTTGAGCCAGCTTCAGAGCTGGAACCCACTGGCTGTAAAGATGGTCAGATTCCTCACGAGTTAGGAACCTGCAGCCCTAGGGCGGGTGTACACTGCAAAGATGACCCCGGTCTGTACCCAAAGGGACCCACTGCCATTTTCCTGAATGCCATTCCCTGGGCAAAGGGTAATCCCCGGACAGGTACAGGTCTCCTGAACACAAGCCTGCACACACACAGATGCCCAGCAACTCAAAAGTGTCCAACTGTCCTCCGGCCCAAGTGGGGCATGGGGGATGCCAGGTAATAAGTAAAGTCCATCTCACATCTCACCACCCAGGTGTGCCAGGCTCACGGGGCAAGAGCATGCAGCACGGTGTGGCCACCGCCCTCTCCAGGATGCAGCACATGTGCTGGACCCAGCTCCTCCGCCTGGTTCCCTGCCCCAGTAACACCACACAGAGGCCTGGGACCCAGTGTTTCCATATGGCTCTGTGTCCCCAACAAATGATGCCGTAACACCAGGAACTTATTTAATGGATAAAGTGCATATATCTATAGTATACAACATAATGTTCTGATATGTGTATACATTGTAGAATGGTTAAGTCAAGCCAATTAATATTTGCATTACCTTACATACTTACCATTTTTGTTGTGAAGACACTTGAAACCTACTCTCTTAACAATTTTCAAGTATATGCTACGTTGCTACTAATTTCAGTTACCATGATACATTGTTACTAACTGCAGTCACCTCCATACATTGCTACTAACTTCAGTTACTGGGACACATTGTTACTAACTGCAGTCACCAACATATCCAATAGATCTCTTGAACTCATTCCTACACCTAACTGAAAGTTTGTATCCTTTCACCAACATCTCCCTTTTCCCCATCTGCCCTCCCCGCCAGCCTCTGGAATCACTTTCTACTTTGCTTCTGTGACTTCAGCTTTTTTAGTCTGCGTGTAAGTGAGAGTGTGTGGTGTCTGACTTTCTGTGCCTGGCTTATTTCACTGAAGACCTCTGGGTTCATCCGTGCTGCTGTGAATGGCAGAACGACCTTCTTTCTTAGGGCTGAGCAGTGCTCCATTTGTACCATGTTTCTTTATCTGTTCCTCTACTGATGGATACCCAGGCTGCTTCCATATCACAATGAATGTCCTAATCATCTTCAGCTTGCCATGCCTCAGAAGAACGGGATAAATAAAGACTTTCCTGTGTACGGTAAATAAAGAAGCTCCCGACACTGCTAGGGAAGTGTCAAAGGCAGGGGCCAGAAGGAAGCTTCCCTGGGGCTGGAGAGATCAAAAAATGGAACTGCAGTGGATGGAAACATCAACTATGTTAACCACGTGTGAGTTCATGTGACACAAAAAGAAAACTGCACCCCATTCCTTTGCAGAACATGACTGAACCAATGCATTTTTCTAAAAATTGGTAAATAAAAGGAAAAAAGTTAATGAAATTTCTAGCATATGAAAAATTTACTTAGATTTTCTGAAGATTATAAAATTGTCCTTCTAGAACTGAGTCTGAAAACCTGGTGGGTATAAAGTGAGTTCAAAGTGCCTTAATAAAGCATGTGAACACCAGAATCACCCTGAGGAAGACCAGGACATTAGAAGTATGTGCAGGCAGGAGGCCTCTCTGACATCACTGCCCACAGAAATGAACAAAGCCGCACACCTTGCTGAATAAGGAGTGTGCTTGAGGTTCAGGAAATACGGTAGGCATTCGTACCTCCAGAAACTCTCCAAATCCTCAGAAGCACATGAAATGGAAGGTAAACAGCACTAAGGAAGAAGCGCCATGGAGACACACTCATTGGTTCTGAAACTCCGAGGATTTCTGCAGCTGTGTGGATCTCAACAGAGCATTCAACACACATCCAGCAGCTATCAAAGAAACTAAGGCGCTTTTAAGAAGGAAAGCCTGATCTTCAGAAGGAAAATGTTGTAATAAGCAGGGAGGCATTTCATCTTTTATCTGTTTTTCACATGCTCCTGAACTAAGGTCCTGTAATGTAACTTCCTGTGCCGACTTAATAGTCCAATGACTAGGAGCCGGCAGAGGGCAGGGATCAAGGCTGCCACATAAAACCAGGCCTATGACACAAATCACAGCAGCACTGCCCACAGAAACCACGCCAAGAGAAGTCAGAGAACCACAGGACACCTGGGCCAGAAGGGAACTCCAATGTCATGCTGAATGAACACAGCCCCTTCATTTCACAAATGAGGAAACTGAGGCCCAGTGAAGCCACTGACTGTTCCAAGTTCAAACGGCTCACTGAACTGAGGTCCAGAAAGAATGGGGCCCCCTGATCCCCACAGCAGGCCCCTGCTTTGAAAGAGAAAATTCCGAGTTGTGTCTTTAAAGCCAATTTGATGCCACTACCTACTTTTTACATGTTAACGCGAGAGCTAAAGGCCCTTAATGAGATAAAGAGATAACCAGGGCCAAATGGAGGGAGGGAGGCATACTCGTGACAGCCAACTGCAGCCACGAGTGTGCTGCCCGCTGGAAGGGATTACCAGGCAAAAGGCTTACAGGAACTCAAAGGAGATTAGAGCCTTTGTGAGCATGAAATGTAGCTCCAGTCAGCCTGGCTAAAGGGCAAACAGTGCCCTGCCCGGGAGACAGAATCTGATCCGCAGCTGGAGGAAGGGGAGGCTTCCAGCGCTGCATCAGCAGCACATTAACATGGGGCTATTTTTGGAGCCTGCAGCCATCTGAGTCTGGCACAAGCGGAGCAAGATGGATGAGGACAAAGACAGCTTCACCGAGTGCTCACCTGACGCAGGCATGCTTCAGGGTAAACACCAGGATGCCTGAAGATCTGTGCCTGAAAAGACTCTCCTCGCTGGCCTTTTAATGCCTTAGGGATGGCACCATGCACAGATTCCATGGCCTGAGTGTGCAGGGGCAGGGGCTGACTGCAGATGGCAGCAAGGCTGATGAGCAAGACAAGGATGACACCAGGTTTCTTATCCTCCAGGCGCTGGTGAGGGGCACCTCTGACAAGCTCTGCCAGCCAGGAGACAGAAGGATGTGGTGCCAGCATTATAAGAGGCTGCTGCCCCAACAGGAAGGTGGTGCTGAGAAGTGGGGATGTCAGGGGCTTGTAGGCCGTGAGCTCCAGAGACAAAGTGGGCACAGGCATGAGATGCCAATCAGAGTAGTCTAGCCCAGATGGAGCTGCAGCAGAGGCCAAGAGAGAAAAAAACAGGCAGGCTGCTCAGCCACAACTCCACGTGCCAGAAAGGCTCAGGGCGGAGACAGAAAGCTGGCCCGATGACCACAGCGCAGAGGCACGGCCTCCCTCAGCTCTTCAGCTAAGCTAGCTCACAGGCCTACAGCTCCTCGGTTTAGGGAAACCCAGACCCCCCTGGAGAAGGACCCATGGTTGTTTTATAGGACAGATGACCATGGGGAGAGGGAACGACCCAGACCCTGAATCAATGCCAATGCTGCTGCACCCAACACATCGCAGGGTCTACGGCCAAGCAGGGACCCAGAAGCTGTGACCCAGGCCCACCTCAGAGGGCACAGTGGGGTCAGGGTATCCAACCTGGGCTCATTTCTCCAATCCCTGTATGTGTGTTGGAACAGATGAACCTGGCACTGGCAGGACGACCACACAGCACTCACTCCATGGCCTATAGAGCCACTTAGGACAGCAAGGACCAGATGGAAGCCCTGGGACATTCCCTCATGGATCACCATAGTCAACCAAAAGCAACACCGTGGTGCTGGTGGGATGGAGAGCTAGGCCCGCCGTGCTGTTGGTGGGATGGAGAGCTAGGCCCACCATTGAGGCTGTGAAAGGGGCTGCGTGCTGCCTTCTACCATACCCCACTGAACCCAGCGGTTTGGCCTGGGTGGCAGCAGCAGTTTCTTGGAGAATGACAGTGCATGACCATCACTGTCATCAGGTGGGCAACCTCCACTGCGGCTATTTCAGAAATGCTGCTGTCAGAGAGCACATCTATACAACAACGCAGGCCCTGGCTTCCGATCTAAAGGCTGATCCAGCAATTTGGTCTCACAGCGTCAATTTGAAGGGCCACCAGAAGCCATGCACTGTCACCTGGCAAGGCCAGCAGTACATGTTCACATCCTGCTGCAGACCTACATCCAGACTCAGGCCTGGGGCCGACATGCTGTGCCCATCAGCCACATCTGGCCTGCAGCCCGTGAGCTAAGAGTGGTTCTGCATTTTTAAAGAAACATAGGACACAAAGCCTACGTCATATGGTAGGCTGTGAGGCCCTGCATGGCCACTGGTACCCAAATGTCGGGGGGAACAAGCACTCTGTGTGGAGCCGCTAGGAGGCCCATGGGGGATCAAGGTTTGGGAGCCAAGCAGTGTCCCTTCTGCATGTCACTTCTCTCCCGTCCAGACACAGTTCCTGGCTTTCCCACCCACTCCACCACATGGGGATGTGGTACACTGAGTGCTACACACCACAAAATTCGTGTGGTCTGATCATCAAGCCATAAGTGCAGGTAGAAGCAGCAGCCACACTCAATCATCGTGCTCTACCATTGCATGGAAATCTTCCAAACAAAATTGTGTTCAAGTAGGTCCTGAGGTACAGGCAGGTGGCACAACTAGGGGTGGCAGCTCCCTCTGCCCTTGGTGCCACTGCATTGACCTTGTTCTCCTGGGAAGCTCCGCAGCACCGCGAATGAAGAGAAGCACCGGCCCTCAGCTCGGGAGCCCCGGCCCTTGGCTCGAGAGCACAGGTGGCTTACACACAGTGCTGCCTCATGCACTGCAGCGACGGGAAGTGCCCCATGAAGAAGTGTCTCTGACAACAACTGCTAAGGAGAAATCCTAGGAGGGGGCAAGACTCTGAGCAGGACACTCGGCTGTCCACGTTGTCCAGATGGGCAGAGATATGGATCTTTATTTATTTAGGGGCAGTAGCCTCCATTTTGCCCTCATAAACAGGACTTGGAAAGCCCAGGGCAGGGACAAAACAAGGAGGGAATGTCGGGGCTCTGGCTGAGAGAGTGCAGGCCCATCTGTGCCCACACGGAGGCTCACTATAGGGTCTCAGTTCCAAACAGGCTTCCAGAAGGCCTGCTCTGCGGATGCCAGTGCTCCCCCAGTGGGCCTGGTGTATGTCGGCGTGTGCCAGTGTGTGCTCTGTGGGTACCTCCTCCAAGCTCCCGGTTCATTACCTTTTACTTTTGCGTCTACACGCGGGGGTGGTAGCTGCTTCCCATGGTAACTAAGATCTGCGTTTCTTCCCTGGCTGACATTCCCCTCTTTCTGAAACACAGGCACACTTATTGCAGGTTTGATTCCAGACCACAACGACAATATTAATTCGGCACAAAGAGTCACATGAATTTGTTGGTTTCCCAGTGCATGCAAAAGTTATGCTGACACTAGTATGCAGTCAAGTAAGTGTCCAAAAACATGATGTCTAAAATGCTATGGGGAACACCTTAATTTTAAAATACTCTATTGCTAAAGAATCCTAACAGGCACCTGAGCTTTCAGGGAGTGGTCGTCTTTTTGCTGGTGGAGGGTTTTGCCTCGATGTTGACGGCATCTGACTGACCAGGGTGGCGGCTCCTGGAGGATGGAGTGGAAGTGGCAGTTTCTTAGACAACAGTGCAGTTTTCCACATCTGCTGACTCTTCCTTCCATGAAAGGTTTCTCCAGCATGCGATGCTGTTTGAGAGCACTTTACGCACATAACTTCTTTCAAAACTGGAGTCAGTCCTTTCAAACCCTAACACTGCTTTATTAACTGGGCTATGTAATATTCTAAATCCTCTGTTATCATTTCAACAGTGTTCACAGCAACTTCACCAGGAGTAGATTCCATCTCAAGAATTCACTTGCTTTGTTCATCCTTAAGAAGCAACTCCTCATCCATTCAACATTGATTGTGAAATTGCAGCAATTCAGTCCCATCTTCAGGCTCCACTTCTAATTCTAGTTCTCTTGCTATTTCCACCATACTTGCAGTTACGTTTTCCATGGAAGTCTTGAACCCCTCAAAGTCATCCACAAGGGTCAGAATCAACTTACCCCAAACTCCTAGTGATGTCAATAAATATTTTGAACTCCTCCAATGAATCACAGATTTTCGTAATGGCATCTAGAATGGTGAATCCTTTCCAGGTTTTCAATTTACTATGTCCAGACTCATCAGAGGAATCACTATTGGTGGCAACAACAGCCTTTGAAATGTATTTCTTACATAGTAAGACTTGAAAGTTGAAATTACTCCTTGATCCATGGGCTGCAAAACGAATGTTGTGCTAGCAGGCATGAAAACAACATCTGTCTCCTTGGTGCATCCCCTTCAGAGCTCTTGGGTGACTAGGTGAATTGCCAGTGGGCAGTGATTTTCAAAAGAATCTGTATCTGAGCAGTAGGTCTCAACAGGGGGCTTAAAATATTCACTAAACCATGCTCTAAACAGTTGTGCTGTCATCCAGTCTTTGTTGTTCCATTTATAGACACTAGGCAGAGTAGATTTAGCGTCATTCTGAAGAGGCCTAGGTTTTTCAGAATGGTCAATGAGGACTGGCTTCAGCTCAAAAGTCGACAACTCCATTAGCCCCTAATGAGAGAGTCAGCCTATCCTTTGAAACTCTGAAGCCAGGCTTTGACTTCTCTTTGCGTATGAAAGTCCTGGAAGGCTTATAGACTTCGAATATCAGGCTATTTCATGGACACTGAATATCTGTTGTTTAGTGTCCTGTTGTGTTCTGAGGTGTTCCACCTTCATCAATGATCTTAGCTGTATCTTCTGGAGAACTTGCTGCAGCTTCTCCATCAGCACTGGTTGCTTCAGCTTCACCTTGTTCTCTTATGCATGGAGATGACGTCTTTCCTTCAACTTATGAACCAACCTCTGCTAGCTCCCAACTTTTCTTCTGCAGCTTTCTCACTCCTCTCAGCCTTCATGGAATACAGAGAGTTAGGGTCTCACTCTGGATTAGGCTGTGGCTTAAAAGAATGTTGTGCATGATTTGGATCTTCTATCCAGACCACTAAAACTTTCTCCATTATCAGCAATAAGGCTGTTTTGCTTTCTTATCATTTGTGTGCTCACTGGAGTAGCACTTTTCATTTCTTCAAGAACCTTCCCTTTGCATTCACAACCTGGCCAACTGGTGTACAAGGCTCGGCTTTCCGCCTGCTTCAGCTTTTGAAATGCCTTCCTCGCTAAGCTTGATCATTTCTAGCTTTTGATTTAAAGTGAGAGATGTTCCTTCCACTTGAACACTTAGAGGACATTATAGGGTTATTACTGGCCTAATTTCAATATTGTTGTTCTCAGGGAATAGGGAGGCTTGAGCAAAGGGAGAAAGATGGGGAAACTGTGGGTTGATGGAGCATTCAAAACCCACACATTTATGGATTCACGTTGCCATCTCATGGGCATGGTTCGTGAAGCCCCAGAACAATTACAATAGGAACATCAAAGACCACTGACCACAGATCACCAGAACAGATATAATAATGATGAAACAATCTGAAATAATGTGAGATGACCAAAACGTGCCACAGAGTGGGACGTGCTGTTGAAAGTTAGCTCATGTAATTGAAAAATGGGGCCAACAGACTTGACGGGCACAGAGTTGCCACAAACCTTCAATTTGCAAAAGACACAACGTCTGAGAAGCACAATAAAGCAATGTGCAGTGAGACAAGGTGTGCCTGTGTCTACAGTGGCTTTTGACCCTGACTGACAAGCGCTCCTAGAATCTACACCAGCGGCGATATCATCCACGGACATGAGTAATTCAGAGCATAGTTTGGACGCTGCTACTTTCGAGATGTCAGGAGCTATCTAAGCAAAAACAGCTACCAAGCAGTTTGATGTTTTTATGTAAAGCCCAGGGATGGAATAAGCGTTTGAGATGATTTTACCTTACAGTATCTTTATTAACATTCTCTTTCATGTATCACTAGATTCCAGGACTTTGGATTCTAGCAATACAGCTAATTCTGAAACACACACACACACACACACACACACACAAACCATGCCTCTCTAGAATACTTAGATATATCTTTAAACGCATAGCTATGCTTTCAGGGACATGAAGAACATAACTGAGAGCATATAATAAAGCTGTTGTTGAAAACAAAATGATAAACCCTGGTTACCCTTTCAAACTTGGCCTCTGCTAGGAAAGTAAAGGCCACACATAGAATAGGAGAGTAAGATTTTGACCCACAAAAGGTAAAGAGGGGTTACTAGGAACTGTGCAAAAACCCAGGCTCCTTAAAACCCACATCCTCATTACAAGAAAGAACTAGAAAACATTATTCTCCAGCTGGCATGCATAGAAAAATATCAAAAAGAAAAAAAAAACCTACTTGTTTATCTTAGCTATGGCTGTTCTAAAAAATAGAGTCTACCCCAAGAACCTGAAAACTGCATTGAATCTTACAAAAGTTTGCGTTTGAATTTACTGGTGTGGTCCAGGAAATCGTTAAGCCTTTTAACTTAAAGAAGTCCTGGGTTTTTGGCTGCCCTGGACATTTTCCAGAAACAAATGAGAATTGTCTCTGGAGGAATGCACCCACAGGCCAGCCTCTTGGAGGCCCCACCAACCTACAGCAGCCTGATAGGAGCCTGTGACACAGGACAAGCCCATGAAGACAGTGGCCTGAAAGAGGGCAGGCCAAGAGAACAGAGTGAATTAGCATTCCAGCGACTTCCAATACTAGAATCACAATGTTCAAAGAAATAAAAGCTGGATTATGAGCAGGCAACAAAAGACTACCACAATTTACCAGGAATCTTGTTTTAAAAAAAGTGTCTAGAAGTAAAAATTAAGACTGTTGAAATGAAAGTCTTGGTTGGCAATTTAACAGCAGATTAGAAATAACTGGTGAGAATTCATGATTTGGAACAAAGATGTGAAGACAGTACGCACGACGCAGCAGAGAGAGCGTGGCAAGGGAGTGTGGGAGAAAGGCTGGGAGGGTCCGCTGTGCCCTTAAGCGGGGTGCACAGGAAAAACAGAAAACAGCAGACACAACGTCAATAAACTATTCTCGGACTCAGGAAGCAATCTCCAAGCAGCATAATTAAAAATATATCCGTTCCTGATGCACTGTAGCAAAAATGCAGAACATCAAAGACAAAGACAGAATCTTAAAGGCTGCCAGTGCTATGAACAGTGGGGCAGCTGACTTCCAAGAGCAGCAATGGAATCCAGAGACAGCACACAACAAAATGATAGAAAAAAGCGTCATGTAAGAACTGTTCTGTCAGCTAAATACTCAAAAACTAAAGGCACGTTAAGGTAAATTAAGCCATGAGACCCCTACTTGGGGTATATACAAATTTTTTTTTTTTTAATAAACCATGAGAATTTACCTCCAAAAGCCTCACTAATGGAACGTCTAGGGACACACTTGAAATATGAAGAAAGTGATCCCAGAAGAAAGGTCTCAAATTCAAAGTTCTAAGAAAAAAATCGCAAAAATCTAGAAAACATCTAAATACGTGTGATACTAATGATAATAATATTTATTTTTGAGGCTAATAAAAATACCCAAAAGTAAAATTAAAGTACTGGCCAACAAAATATCAAAGAAGGGAGATGAAAATAGATGTAAAAGGTTCTTAGGTTTTCAGATTGTTGGAACAGAGAAATACTGAATAATTAATTTCAGATTTCATGTCAAATATGAATAATATGAGTAGAAAATGAACATAAAACTTCTAAAATAATAGAGGGGGAGAAATGAAGCAAAAACAAGATTCACAATTCACTCAAAAGAACAGGAAAGGACCAAAACCCTCCAAAGCAGCATAAAGAAAGATGAAAGAAATTAGTACCAAAAAAAAAAAAAAAAAAAACCCAGCATAAAATGACAGAAATTATCACGAGTAAAGCAGTAGTCACAGTAACTATAATGAACATCAGCTAGAGATTGTTAGACTAAATTTTTTAAAAATCAGCAAAACATTGTTTACAAGAGATATCCCTAAAACTTAATGACACAGAAAGGCAAAGAACAGAGAATGTTACACTAAGCAACAAAGGAAAGCTGACTCATTTAGCCATATTAATATTTGCCAAAATAGATCTGAGCAAAAGGAGCAAGGGTCACTACTTAATAATACACAGGTTCAGTTGACCAGAAAAACAAAAAAATTATAAATTATAAACTTATATGCCCTTAATAAAATTACACCAGAACATATAAAGCAAAAACTGACAGAAAAAATAATAGAAGAATCCAATATCATAGTGGGAGACTTTAAATCTTTCAATAACTGATAGAGCCAGTTAGAAAAAAAAATAGCAAGGTTATATAAGAATCAAACACAACACAATATTTTTCTCAAGTATAAATGCAACATAAAAATTAACACATATAATAGACTGTTAAAATATCAATATATTTCAAAGAATTACTATTAAACAATCATATTTCATTTTGAACTGATGTCCCCTCTTTTATGGAAAAGAGACTCCACATCAATATCAGAATTTCTAAAAACTACCAAGAGAGAATAAAAGATTAGGAAAAAGCTGCATCTTCACGATGACGTACCCTGCGCGAGGTGGCAAACACAGGGCTAAATGTGAAAAGACGAGATGGAAGATGTGCTGAAATCCTACAGCGCAAACCCTACTAACTTAAACAATACAGCTGCCAAAGATGACAGACTCAAGAAGATTGTTATGGAGGCCACAGGAGAAAACTGCTCCCGTGACAGCTGAATAACTCGTTTCAGGTCCCGCAACTGCTAATGGCAGAGCAAAAATAGAACTCAAGGCTTCGGACTCAAAGTCGATTTATTTTCCTATTCCATTGCAGCCAATGTACTAATGACCTTAAGCAAATAAGTATTAGAAAAATTTACAGAACAATAGGGTAGACATGAAAGGACCCTACTAAAGTGAAGAAACCATGCAATTTCATAGGCATTGCTATTAAACACAGGTAAATTTTCAAGATAAGTGTACTCGATTTTTTAAAGTTACCATTTAGGGCAAAAATAAATCTAAAGTGGATTGTTTACTTCCTTGCTGTTAGAAACGCTATACCAAAGGCTTCTAAAAATTTTTCTTTGACGATTTATTGGCAACATAATTAGCTATTCTGAAGCATAAATATTCATCTACAGAGAAGGGATGATGTGGGGCCTACGCTGAATAAATACTTTTATCTGAAATCTCCTTTCATGCAAAATATTGCTTTTATAAATAATTTTTTCTTATAATATGTAAGAGATAGACTATATCCAGTAGCACTTTGGTCTTTCTGCAAGACTGCTCTTCTAACATGGTCAGGAGTCTGGCCACCATGTTCTTTCCTGCTGCGCGCAGCACCCTTGGGCCATGGGTACCACACAAAGCTGGTGTCTTCCGGCTGCTTTGGGAGCACAGTGGCCCATCTATCACTTGGTCTCAGACTGTGGCCTGCCTACTGTCCACTACCTCCATATCAACTGGTTTTGAAAAAGTACAAATATGACTGCTCTTCTGCATTCCTAAAATTATGCTAGGATGCTCTGGAAATGTTTCCTCTAGATCTACAGATGTCATTCATCACTGGATGACATTTTCAGTGGATGTGCACCGAGTTAGCAGTTTTCTCTAAGTTCTGGTTGTTTGAGCAAGGAACACAACTCTGAGCATGAGTAATATTAAAAATAATAGCATCCATATGATTAGGTTAAAAATGCAAACACCTACATTGATAATTTACTGAAATGTCTAAATTTACACTTTATATTTTGAGTAATACCTTAAACCATGAGAGGAGTCACCAGGGAGCAAACCTGTCTGCTAGTTACGGGTACTGTGTAACCCAATACTCTAATTAAAAACGTAAAAGAAAGAGAAGGTACCAGGATAACTAAGTTGAATGTGCCAGAGTCTCAGTAAAAACAAGTTATTAAAAAACCCTGCCCATTTAGATGCAGGCAAAACAAAGTACAATGTTGTGGGGAAACCACAGAGATCCAGGGGCCTTTCCACCCACATGGCTCCACATGTCTCTGTTCTCCGTTCAGTGCATTGAAACTAAAGCTGGAAAGTGTAGATGACATTCCTGGAAATAATTTACGTAAGTAGGGTGATATACATGTGGGATACTCAAGTCTGCAGAAGTGCCTGGACCCCCATATCAAAGATGAGCAGCTTTGAAACCTTACCAGGTGATGAGTGACGAGATCATTCTGCAAACACCGACCGCCCCTTGACTGTGTTCTTCACCCACTTGCTTTACAAATACGAACTCACTGATCCTCGTCACAACTCCAGGCCGTGGGAACGACTCCCCCAGATGTTCATCCGGTTCCTGTTCTCATTAATTCAGTGACCCACCTGAGGAGGCTGAGTCACACCCACTGCTACTGCGAGGAGCCAGGGGCACGAGCGGGGTCCCCGCTGGGCACTGTCCGTGGTCGGCCGCACCTCACCCCTGCCCTGATTTAACTTGTGGTGCAGCCTCGGATAGAAGCCCTGACTCCTCTAAATGCTGCTGCCTTATCTGCGCATCCCTCAGGCTTCAGGGAGGACGGCAGTGAGCTAAACGAGAAAGCATGTTTCACGGTGGACTCAAGCTCTTGGGCGGCACTAAGCAAGCTGTGCTTCCTCGGCCCGTCCCTGTGGTTCGCCAGCCATTCTTGAATGAGGGGGCACAAGAAAGCCAGGGCTGCACCAGCGCTCCCGTTCCAGGGCCCAGCCCACCCTCTGCTCCCAGGCCTCCCTCATCATCCCTGGGAAGAGCAGGAGTGTCTGCACCTGTGATTGAACTCCACCTGCCCCCACCGCTATCCCCAGGCTCCCTGTCTGTCTGTGGGGACTCCAGGTAAGAGGTGAAGGCCCCAGAGGCCCAGGGGAGTCTGTGATGGAAAGGAGAGGAGGGGGAGGTGCAGGCAGAGGCCATCTGCATCCCCCCATCCTGCCCCATCAGCGGCTGCCATCCATACCACACACAGGCTGCGGCTGTGACACTGTCGACACGCACTGCCCTTGGAGCATGCGCCCCACACTGACCAGCCAGGAACCTCCTCTAAGCTACCACTTCTCTGCAGGAGCCAGAAGAACCTGTCTTTACCCTGCGGCCTGCCAGCTCTCTGAGAGAATGCACAGCTCCCTCTATGCAGAGCCGCTCTGCCCAGGGCGCCATCTCTCCTTAATCCAAGCCCCGTCCTCCCCAGTCCCCCACAGCTTCCTGGGAGGAGCAGGTCAGGGGGCAGCCAGGCCCAGCTCATCCTCTTCCTTCCTCATGACTTCCGACCCCTGCGGTCAGCCTGGCCTGGGCTGCTCTACGAGAGGCCATTTCTTTAAGGGGAGGGGTCTTCCCCTCCAACTGAGTCTGCTTCAGGGCCCCCAGACCATTAGCAAGGTCTGCCCACTTCCAAAACCCATCTACATACAGGATTCAGACATGCCCAGAAGATCAGGCAGATGGAAAGCCATGTCTTCCCCAGCACCCCCATAACTGGCACCCCCATAAGTGGCCCCACAGAGGCTGCCTTGTGCGTGGAGGGGTCACGAGGGGCACTGTCCAGCCTCCCACCAGCCCATCAGCCTCATTTCCAGCCAACAGAACCAGTCTGGCAGACAGCAGAAACCTTGGTTGATAAGTGAGTTCACCTGCGCTCTGAGTACATCAAGCCATTTTTAAAAATACCTATAGAAGGAAACAGTGATGTCTGCTTGACATCAAACTACTTTCTGGAGAGTGACCCAACACCCATGTTCTCACTAAAACAGGAAAATATGGATTTGCCAGCATTTGCTAAAGCAAACGTGGCACATAGCACACCTTAGGAGGTGGGTTTTTAAAATTCAGCATTATATACCTACTCTGGCAACCGATCATGTTGGAAATTAATTAACACCCCTCACTCCAAAAAATCTTCATCCCTTCATTCTCGGGAATATAATGATTTTCTGACTGATGTATTTAGGTTTGCAATATTTTTTCCCAGACTGGAGTATCAAAAACACCCTCTTAGAAAAATATTTAATCAACATAATTTATCTGTAAAAATATATTTGTCCGTAAATACCAGGAAGAGGTGGGAATAGTCTGTCACCTTGAGCCCACCGAGGTAGCGCAGGATACAGGGGTGCAGGGCCACACAGACAACACACCAGGCAAGGTCGGAATCCACGACTGTGGCCTGCCAGCTGGGACCTGGCACAAAGTGGCACTTACAGTCCCTAAGCCTCAGTCTCCCCAACTGCAAAATGTAGACAGATACCAATGCCTCTCTTCCAGGGATTTCTAAACTATTAAATGAGATGGAAATAAATGCATATACCATGCAGCCCAGGAGAGAAGGTAGGCACTCAGCAGAAGCGAGTTTAAAGAAGGTGTGGACGGTGAACACCCAGGCGCGAGGGTCGGGCCAGTGGCCTGCAGCGACAGGAGGCAGCTCTGCTGAGCCAATGCGCAGAGCTGTGAGGGAACCAATGCTGGGATGTGACGTCAGACACAACCTCAGAAGTTGAGGTGCGTTACGTCACACACTGTATGACTCACTGCACTCAGGTGCCTCTCACTTATATCCGTGTCTCCGGCAAATGGAAGTAACAGGACCTCGTCCTGCTTACCAGTCACCACAGTGCAGTTTGGAGTCCATCAGCTGCAGTTTTGCAAGTAGCTTTTTGTAAGGACGGAGAAAAGAAACATTTTACTATTTATCTTTCCATTTTTATGTATTTGTATGACTTCTGTGGAGCCCATTCTGCTTCACCATTTTTTTTAATCACCTTAAAAGAGGAAAGGCAAGCGTTGTGGTTTATGCCTTTCTGATTCTTTAACTGGGGAAAAGAGGGGAGATTCAGCAGTAATTCCAAAACATTCTTCCTTCCACATTGACCGCTCTGCATCACCCCTTTAAACCTGGGGTCCAGAGCCTCACAGGCTATAAAGCACCTCGGTGGTTACCCACAGTGACAGGCACGTCGACAAAACCTGAGGGAGGCTCCACACTCCCTCCCGCACACAGAGGAACTCGGACCCGGTCTCCCAACTCCTCGCCCGGCCTCCAGGTGCCTTCACGCATGAGCTGCACCCTGGGATCAGGAACGGGGTGGCCGCGGGTGAGTGGCACTGGGCAGGCTGGCCCCTCCTCCCTGCTTGTCTCCTCCAGTTTGAATCTAACCTGCTCCAGGGGAGTACTGGCTCCGGCCAACGTGCTCACAGCCCTGACCTCGCCTGTAGATGGGAGGGGCTCAAGGTGCAAGCATCTGCTCTGATTTTAATATCGGCAAGCCTGTTTTGTTTAGGGAAAGCCCTGTCCTTCACTTCCATGAGAGGTCACTGACGTGACTTCCACACTGTGGCTCCTAGAGGTGGTGGCACCCAGGGGGACGTGGCCAGTGCCACACTGAAAGCTGTGCCTTCCCGGGCACTCAAGGACAGGCAGCTCTTCTCAGCCCCAGGTCATGAGAAGCTGCATGCCCAGGCCAGAGGTGTGGGCACGAGGAGCCCTGCCACCACACAGCCTCCTCCTGTGGTCATTTCTGGACCCACCTGTGTAGCCGCCGCTGCCAAGCACTCCTCCTCCCCTTGGTCCCCCTCCTTCTGGCGTCTCATCCTCTGTCCCTGGCCTCCAGCTTGGGGTGCTGTCTCCTACATGGTCCTCCAGGAGAGCCCAAGCACCACACCCACTCCCATCCCACACAAACCCATGTTCACAGGAGACAGCGCCCTGTCCTTGCCTTCCTGGGTGGGATGTGTGCTGCACTTCCCAGTCTTCCTGTACCCATGGTCTGGCTCACGCTGCGGAGTAGACGCAAACATCCCCGCAACAAACTGAAAGTTAGAGAAGTCACATTTCTCTTCTTGGCCCAAAAGTAAGCGCCCTCCGGTTGTGGTGGCCGGGACCTGCCCTGCTTCTCAGTGTCCCTCCAGGAAGGCTGGAGACTTGTTTACAGAAATCCAACGAGCATGGATGATTCCTGAGAACCAAGGGTGAGTTGGCGAGCACTTTTCAAAAGACAGAAGTCTTCATTACGAGAGGCAAACAGACCCAGGGATTAGGTGCCTGGGAATACTTGCATCTGTTTCATGAAAAGGTTAAGCAAAACAAAACGACGGGAAAAGGCACAAGAAGAGAGCAATTCGAGTGATGAGACGAAAAAACTCAGGAAAAATCCAGAAAGTCACTATCATGGAACAGTGCTCGTGAGCAACACCCACGTCCACAGGAACGTAGGCCCGGAAGGACAAGCAGACCCTCACCAGCTCCCTTTAGACGGTCCATGCTAAAACAGCATTTACCTTCATCAGATTGTACTGTGAAATCCTGAATATTCTTATTTTTACCCGTCCAACCATCCCAAATTAAAATTTTATGTTGAAACTTGATTCTGAAATAAATTATTTGAATTTTCCATCTTTTCAAATGTAACTGTGTTTATTTCAAATTACTATAGATAGATCAGAGAGAAAAAAAAACAGAAACAAAAAGCAGTTTTTAAAAAATGAGAGACTAACACCAAAGTTTCTGCGGGATGGTAGAGACCCTTTTTAAGCACTAGAGAGGCTCACGTGAATGGAACTGAAAGTGACGTGGAAATACCAAGTTCGAATGCCAGAACGCTTTAAAAGGGGCACCATGTGCATGGCGATGAGAGTTTTATATTCAATGCTACAAAAAAGTGCACTGATGAGAGCCAGTTGGTACAGCCACTGAGTGAAGGGGGAATCCCTGCAAAGATCAAATAAATAAGTTTATGAAAATTCTAGGACAAACCCAGCTAACCTGAGAGCCAAGTCAGTTCCCTGCTGGGTTGGTGTCTGCAGCCACCATCAGCCCCGGGCCTCCGTCTGGTGGGGGCACTGCCCTCCCTGCAGCTGGCACAGAGGCCTGAAGATGGACAGCTCTGTGGACATGGCCAGCACCCGCCCTGGACCAAACATGCTTTCACCCCCAGACCAAGTGATGAAATCTGTCTTTCCAGCCTTTTGTGTGGAGCAAACAAAAAACACAGCCCCACAGGCTTCAATGAGCCACGTGCTTCCTTTCCTGTCTTCCCTGTTCACTCCCTCCCACCTGCGCACAATAAACACACCCGGACTGCGGTCCCTGGGTCTGTCTAGTTAGTCATCCCGCACACTCCCTCGTGTTTAACCTTGAAACCTGATTCCAATGCGCAGACATCGGTGCCTACAGACAGCGGCGCTGGCTCCTGCAGGGTGCGTGCTTTGACGGGCTCTGGGGGCAGAGCCAGCTGGCGGCGGAGACTCGGTTGCCCAGGGAACAGCCACTGAAGTGTGCGCTCAAGAGTCTGCACCAGGCCGGCGCCTGTCACGGTGCTGGCTGAACCTCGGCGCTGCAGGGGCTGGGCCCGGCAGGTGCCCATTAGTGCTCTCTGTGCTCCGGGAACAAGGAGCAGGTCCAGAGCCCCACTCTTCCCACTGACTTGCCTCGCTGCCTTGTTAATGACTATGCCACTCTCACCACCCAAACAAAATGCACAGAGTAGGAGGAAATCATCAGCTTCGAGGACGGGCTCCTACTATTTTTAAACAATGCCTGTCGGCTGGAGAGCACTGGAGTGGCCTGCATACCTAGGGGTGATCTGTCCTTTTACTTAATGCCAACTCTGCTTTCTTTCACTCATTTATTTCGCTTTAAATCCCCCCAACCCAATTTAGTCGTCCCCGTTTGTGCAGTCCTCATTTGGAGAATATATGAAGTGGACCAGTCCTTGCCACTTTGAGGAGTCAGGGGAAGGCCAGCTGCCCCAGCCCTCGGTGCCCACTGCTGCCACAGTGATGAGGCTCTGGCGGAGCACAGGCATCCTAAGAGGTCCATGCAGCAGATGCGCCTCTCAGCACCGCCATGCTGGGCTGGCCTCCTTCCCCACAGCAGCAGCACGGCACACCGGCCCGAGCCCCAGGTAACAGTGTGCCCACAAACACGGAGGCACCCTCCTGGCCACTCCTGTCTCCTCATTCTGCGACCCACGCTGAGAGGGAAGCTGCTGCCTCTGCGTTGCCTGCGCTGTCACAAAGAGGACACAGAAGGAGCTCACACCCAGAAGTGACGCACCATGTTCACACCTGGCACACTGGCCAAAAGTCGCCATGCCTTCCCCTAGCTGCAAAGGATGTCCAGAAGGACAGGAGAGCCAGACACCAGCGAGCACCACAATTAAAGGTGGGGATAAAAGAAGAGGGAAACCTGCCAGGAGCAGAGGCTCATCCCTGTAATCCCAGGACTTTGGGAGGCCAAGGCTAGAGGATCACTTGAGGTCAGGAGGTCGAGACCAGCCTGGCCAACATAGTGAAACCCTGTCTCTACTAAAAATACAAAAATTAGTCAGAGCGGTGGCGGGCACCTGTAATTCCAGCTACTTGGAGAAGGCTGAGGCAGGAGAATCACTTGAACCCGGGAGTTGGAGGTTTCAGTGAGCCAAAACTGCACCACTGCACTCCAGCCTGGCGATAGAGTGAGACTCCATATCAAAAAAAAAAAAAAAGAAAGAGAGAAAACCACCTGGGGAAAACCACCTGGGGAGGTACTAGGTAGCAGTGCAGAGGCCCAGGGTTGTTGCCCCAAGACCCAGGCCAGGAAGCAGTGTGCAAAGGGGAGACCCACAGGCACAGGGCACAGAGGCCGAGTCGTGGCAGCAGGTAAGCTGGGCAGCATGGAGACGGGGCGGGAGGCCGGGTCCTGAGCAGTGATAGACCACGGACAGGTGTGCAGAAAGGGAAGGGGAACCAAATGTACTCCACTTCCATTATGTGCCTGCGCTTTGCACTCGTCAACCCATCTCATCTCACTCCGCGAAGCAGATGTTATTTCTATTCTGTTGAGAAAAGTCGGGGGCAGAGAGGAGTTTATGTCTCAGGACACAGCAACTCAAATGGAGCCAGGATTCAAACTCGGGTCTGCCCAACTCCAAACCCATTTCCCGTGTCATTAGCCTGAATTTCCACTTGCAGCGGGAAGGAACACACAGTTGGGAAAGGCAACCCACCAGCAGCAGAATCAGAGGAAGAAAAGGTGGCTGCGGGTGGAGAGTGCAGAGACCTGGGGTAGATCCAGCCACCTCGCTGTGAAAAGGGAAGGAGGGCATCAGAAGCACGTGACCCAGCAACCCTCTCCGAGAAAGAACAGATGTGTAGATTGCATTTCAATACAGCACTGAACAAGGGCAAGATCTCCAAAGCCAATGCCCCCCAAGGGAGAACTGGCCAAATACACAGGGACACGTCAGACCACCACGGAAAAAGTCCTTGTGAAAGACAGCTCCTCACTCTGTCTCAGAGTAGGCTGGACAGTCCCCCAGGTCAGCGAACCTGCAGCCCTCAATGCCACTGTCTTCATGCAAACCAGAGACCCCCAGCCAAGCGGAAGAACCTGGGACAGGGCAGGGGAGAAGCAGGCTCCAAGCATACCCTGGAGCAAACCTCCAAGTCAGGGCTGAATGAGGCCAGGAAACAGAGCCAACGCCCCCCCCCACCCCTGCCCGCCAGGCCCTGGCCGCAGTGGACGGGAGCACCAACACCCATGATCACCAGGCTGCAGTGAGTGAGCACCGGCCACGGCTTCTGCCTCGATCAAAGCTCAGGACCAATTCAACACCCAGTGCTGAGGACTGAGCACTTCCAGCTTCAAAACAAGAGTTTGCTTGTTTTCTTTCAGAAGTGCTCCGTAAGAATTAAAGTGCTGGAGTCCAGAGAAAGCTCTGCCAACCACAGGAAGGCGAAGCTCAGGAGGCGCTGGTGGAGCCCCAGCTTCTGACCCTGCCCAAGAGCTACTAACACATGGAGTAAAAGCCACCGTCTCCATGACCCTTGCATGGAGCAGAAGCCACCGACTGTCCAGGACCCTCGCACGGAGCAGAAGCCACCGACTGTCTCCGGACCCTCACACGGAGCAGAAGCCACCGACTGTCCAGGACCCTCACACAGAGCAGAAGCCACTGACTGTCTCCAGGACCCTCACATGGAGCAGAAGCCATCTACTGTCTCCAGGACCCTCACATGGAACAGAAGCCACCGACTATCCAGGACCCTCGCACGGAGCAGAAGCCACCGACTGTCTCCAGACCCTGACACGGGGCAGAAGTCACTGACTGTCTCCAGGACCCTCACATGGGGCAGAAGCCAGCGACTGTCTGCAGAACCCTCACACAGGGCAGAAGCCACCGACTGTCTCCAGACCCTCACACGGAGCAGAAGCCACTGACTGTCTCCAGACCCTCACATGGAGCAGAAGCCACCGACTGTCTCCAGGACCCTCACACAGGGCAGAAGTCACCGACTGTCTCCAGGACCCTCACACGGGGCGGAAGTCACTGACTGTCTCCAGGACCCTCACATGGAGCAGAAGCCACTGTCTCTAGACCCTCACACAGAGCCGAAGCCACCGACTGTCTCCAGGACCCTCAGACGGAGCAGAAGCCACCGACTGTCTCCGGAACCCTCACACGGAACAGAAGTCACCGACTGTCTCCGGAACCCTCACATGGAGCAGAAGCCACCGACTGTCTCCAGAACCCTCACACGGAACAGAAGTCAACGACTGTCTCTGGAACCCTCACATGGAGCAGAAGCCCCTGTCTCCGGAACCCTGACATGGAGCAGAAGTCACTGACTGTCTCCAGGAGCCTCACATGGAGCAGAAGACACCGACTGTCTCCAGGACCCTCACATGAAGCAGAAGTCACTGACTGTCTTCAGGAGCCTCACATGGGGTAGAAGCCACCGACTGTCTCCGGGACCCTCACACAGAGCAGAAGCCACCGACTGTCTAGGACCCTCACACGGATCAGAGGCCACCGACTGTCTCCAGAACCCTCACATTGGAGCAGAAGTCACCGACTGTCTCCAGAACCCTCACATGGAGTAGAAGCCACCGACAGTCCAGGACCCTCACATGGAGCAGAAGTCACCGACTGTCTCCGGGACCCTCACATGGAGCAGAAGCCACCAGCTGTCTGGGACCCTCACCTTGGAAGCAGCGCCCTGCCCTGAGGAAATGGGCAGCTGCCTGTAGGTATTCCAGCTGTGGCTCCATCTTCCCTGCTGAGAGCCAGCACCAGCTGCAGTAACTGGGAGTGAACAAACCTCCCCAGGACTCTAGCTTTTTCCAGCCAAGCCCCCAGGCACATGGAGCAGACACAAGCCACACCTGTCATCCCTGCCTGATTCCCGACCCTCGGAACCCACGAGCAGCCCAAAAGGTTGTTTTTATGCTACTAAGAAAAACAGGCTGGCCTGATTTACAAACCCGGAGCGATTTGACAAGTGCTGTCACTATTCGTGCCTGTGTGTGATGCCACACGTGCTGTTCATGTGGAAAATGTGTTGCTGTGAAATGTCCTCCACTTTTCTACAGGTGCTGAGTGCCAGATTCCAGGAGGCCCCAGGAGTGGGCCCAGAAGGAACAGCGCCGAGGACCCCCAGGAGTGGGGGCTGTCCTACCAGGCATGTCCTGGGGACGTGGGAAGACTGAGGAGTGAGGGACACTCGTGTCCGTGATGGGGAAAGGCTGAGGCATCAGGCGTCCAGCTCTGTCTACCTTGGTGACTTTGGAAGCATTTTCTTATGCACATGTCATAGGCAGTGTGCTCTGAGGGAGCGGGAGATCTCACGTCCAGAGTGACCCACAGAGCACCCGAGACGGTGGCTAGCAGAGCACAGGCACCGATGCCTGGAGGAATGAGCAAGCCCCTGTGTCCCCGCGTGGCAAGTCATCCTCCCAGCAGCCCTAAGAGGCAGAGCTATCAATCTCAGACAAGGAAACTGAGGCTCGGAGAGTGGAAGCCATTGTCCAAGAACACACCAGAGTGCCCATGGCAGAGGAGGCGGTGGGGAGCAGATTTCACCTAGACACAACTGTAGCACCAAAGCTCGCTCACCAGGACCGGAAAGCTCGCTCAGCAGGACCGGAAAGCTCCTTCACCACGCTCCAGAAAGCTCGCTCACCAGGACTGGAAAGCTTGCTCACCAGGACCGGAAAGCTCCTTCACCACACTCCAGAAAGCTCCTTCACCACGCTCCAGAAAGCTCGCTCCCCAGGACCGGAAAGCTCCTTCGCCACACTCCAAAAAGCTCCTTCACCATGCTCCAAAAAGCTTGCTCACCAGTACCGGAGAGCTCCTTCACCACTCTCCAGAAAGCTCGCTCACCAGGACCGGAAAGCTCCTTCGCCACGCTCCAGAAAGCTCCTTCACCACGCTCCAGAAAGCTCCTTCACCACGCTCCAGAAAGCTCACTCACCAGGACCGGAGAGCTCCTTCACCACGCTCCAGAAAGCTCGGTCACCAGGACCGGAGAGCTCCTTCACCATGCTCCAGAAAGCTCGCTCACCAGGACCAGAAAACTCCTTCACCACGCTCCAGAAAGCTCCCTCACCATGCTCCAGAAAGCTCGCTCACCAGGACCAGAAAGCTCCTTCACCACGCTCCAGAAAGCTCGCTCACCAGGACCAGAAAGCTCCTTCACCATGCTCCAGAAAGCTCACTCACCAGGACCAGAAAGCTCCTTCGCTCTTCTCCAGAAAGCTCACTCACCAGGACCAGAAAGCTCCTTTGCTCTTCTCCAAAAAGCTCCTTCACCATGCTCCAGAAAGCTCGTTCACCACGCTCCAGAAAGCTCCTTCACCACGTTCCAGAAAGGTCCTTCACCACGCTCCAGAAAGCTCGTTCACCACGCTCTAGAAAGCTCGTTCACCACACTCCAGAAAGCTCCTTTGCCACACTCCAGAAAGCTCGTTCACCATTCTCTAGAAAGCTTGTTCACCATGCTCTAGAAAGCTCGCTCACCATGCTCTAGAAGCTCATTCATCATGCTCTAGAAAGCTTGTTCACCAGCTCTAGAATTCCCCTTCACCCAGCTCCAGAAAGCTCGTTCACCATGCTCTAGCCCCTATGGACCCGAGTGGTGGAGGGACTGGGGTCACGTGTGGAGGCTGCTGAATAAAGAGTGGGCTGCCTGCACTGAGGGGTAAGTGCCATAAGAGCTCCTCATGGCCCCTCATAGGGTTCCCCTCTCCTTCCTGCGGCCTGAGTCTGATGTGGGTAAGGATGTCACAGCATATGTCCTGACGGGGTGGCGTCACGGGGTGGTGGGAGCAACAGTCGCTGCCACGGCCTGGGACCTCGGCACATGCTTGTCCTGCTGCCCTTCAGATGCTGCTCTGGACGCAGGTGTGCAATTTCCAACACCTGCCCTCTGCTAGCCTGGAAGTCTTCCAAAACGCAGGCCACCGTCGCACCTCAAGATGAGAAAGAAATCCAAACACTGAACCCGACGCACACTTTGAGACTCTAGTAGTTTAGGAAATTTTCACTGAAACTATCCAGTTTCTTTGAAAGTGACCACAGTGTAAACGAGGTGATATGAAATTCATGTTACTTCTGAACATGGATCTTCTGTGGCTGGGTCTGCTGGGGTGTCCAGAAAGTTCTTTTGCTTCTCTGGCTGGGAGCATCAAGTAAACGACAGTTATTCAGGATGTAAGAACATGAGCCAGGAAGAAAAGCCCTTCTGAGGACAAAACCAGGGTGTCATAGTGGCCCTTCAGGGCTGATGTGGGCTGGAATCCAGCTAAGCAATAGCCCTCCCCGTTCCTCGGGTGTCAGAGGGTGGCAGCTGCTGGACTTCGCCCAAAGTGAGGATCCCCTGAGACAAGCCCGACCTTCCACCATGTCCAGAAAATACCTCTCAGCAGGCATGGCCAGACGTGTGACATCAGATGGTGCATAGCCTGGGACAGAGGATAGATGCATGGCACGCAGCGGCCATGACACAGGGGAAGTGGGGATGAAACCAGATTCTGGTGCACCAGCCACTCCTGCATGGGATGGGCAGAGGGCAGGGTGGTGGCCTTGGCACAGGCCCCAGCAGCCCTGGCCCCAGGGCAGACACAGGCCCCCAGCAGAGCCCCACCCCACACGCAGCCTCCAAGTGCCAGCACAGCCATATCTCCCGCAATTAAAATGCAGGCTTTCAAATCCATGATGCTCACGCACTGCTCAGCTTTCTGGAGTTTTAATTGCCCATTTGCTTTCTTTCTAGGCAACAGAACTGCTCTATTAATATCTCCCCACCGGATTCAGGGGAGAGGGGAGACAAGGGAGGATTCGTTTTCATATTAATTGGCAAGCCTCTTTGCCGCCCGCTTCCTGGACCTCTCAGGGCTTGCTCTTCCAGTCTCTTTCTTCTCAATCATTTTGCTGTCACTCTGTTCTCTCTGGGTGATCCTCCAAATTGCAGTTTTAAAACAAAGAATACCAAGCTCAGGGTGTTCTTTCTCTCTGACCAGACAGAGGACGGGGCGTGTGACCCAGGGACCTGGATTACGTTGCTAGATCTCGAATGCCTCCACAAATGACAGAAGGAACAGTCCCATCCTCTGTGGGAGAAGGGCGCTGGCAGACCCAAAACCGAACTGAGGGGCCACGGGACCCTGGGAGCCACTCGGCACCAGCCTCCCAGGCTTCTGCTCCTAGGCTGGCTCCCTCAGTCTCCCTCCCAGCTTGCAAACGAGGCATGCCCAGACCCATCCATGAACCTGTCTCCCTACGTGCACTAAGTCCCAGGGCTTTAATCCCAGAGGGTGTGCCAACAGCACCCAATTCACATCTCCTGCGCTCACCTCCCCGACACAGGCTCCCAGAGCCACCACGTCAGCAGATGCATGATATACAATTCACACTTAAGTGTCCAAACCTGAACGTCAGTGGCCCCAGCCTTGTCCTTCCGGGACTTCCTGTCTCAACAACCAGCATCAGCGCTACATGCTTGCTCAGGCCACAGGATCCTGGCCCCACCTTGATCCACGCCTCTCATCGTGACCACTGCACCCTGTGTCACAGCCTCCAGGGTGAGTACCCTATTCCAGCTGCCATAGTCACTCACAGGACCACACCATGCCCTCTGATGGGCCCTGCCACTGCTCCTGGCTAAGCCCTGGCTGGCATCTCCTTCCCAGCCACTTGTTTCTCCCTTACCCCATAGCACAAGTTACATGTTTTATTTTGTACTTCGTATCATCTGTCCTCCATCAAGCCTGCAGGTTACAAGGGCAAAGCGTGTAGCTGGTGGATGCTACATGCCCGAAGTACAGGGCAGTGCCTGGCACAAAGAGAATGGCTCGTCTTGCTCACCGGGATGCAACCCCAGGCCTAGAATGCTGCCTGGAGTGGAATAAGATGCTCAATGAAAGATGCTGGATGCACTTATGACATGTTATATGAAGTACACAAAAGATTGAGATGTATAACACTTTTTAAATGCAAAAAAAAAAAAAAACACAAAAGGAAGAGTCCTTTTTAAAGATGTTATTTTACCACTAAAATGTGACAGGGGGTTGGTTTTGGAAGGGTTGGAACTGGGGGAGTCAAAGGTTCCCAGGAACCTAAGCCACAATCAAGAGAAACATCTTCTCCCCGAAGAAGTAGCAGCAGCGATCAGCTGTAGCTTGTGCTTCTTTAGAAGTGTTTCCCAAAAAAATCCACTCAGTCTTTGGAATAGGTCTTGCCACTTGGCCATCTGTAGAATCCACGTGACCTTGAATTTAGTGTGCACCATGGCTCTCCAAGCTGGGGGTGCTGGGGCAGGTGGTGGGGGTGCGGCAGCGGGGACCACGTCCCCCTCACTGCGGAAGCAGCCGCGCCTGACCATTTCAGCGGGGTTGAGCACCCCCACTGTGACAGGAGAGGCCCCATGACGTGGACCATGGTCATCTGGGTCTTTCGCAACTCAACCAGCACTAATTGCTATTAGACTGCATGTGTCAGCACACATAGGCAGCGCTTCTGTCACGGCCTGAGTAACGCGAGAGGAACACAGAACATCTATTTTACCTCCTGGTGCTACAGGCCAGGCCAAGACTGAGAGACAGAGGCCACGGTGGGATGGACTCTTCACAATGCACGGGCTAGCCCTGTTTTCTCATTAGGAAGTAAACTAGGTCTCAAATTTGGCTTCTGTCCAAGTTCCTGAGAGATTCCCCCACCACTGGCATCAATTAGGTTACCCCAAGGAACATGCCTCAGATGCGAGGCTGGGTGCCAGCCCCACAGAGGTAGGGATGCCCAGAGTCAGGGAAGAACACTCAGAATGAAGCACAGGCATACCCAGCATCACAACACACAACTGCACATCAAGAATTCACTTCTGTTTTAATTAGGACACATCAGTGCAAAGTGTGGTACCATCCTATATGAAAAGTGCCTGGTTCCACTGTGTACTCAAATCCATGTAGAAGGCTGCAGGACCCAGTTCTGCGTGTACCCGGATCCATGTAGGAGGCTGTGGCACACAATTCTGCATGCACCCGGATGCATGAAGAAGGCTGCAGGACACAGTTCTGCGTGTACCCAGATGCATGTAGGAGGCTGTGGCATACAATTCTGCATGCACCCAGATGCATGAAGAAGGCTGCAGGACACAGTTCTGCGTGTACCCGGATGCATGTAGAAGGCTGGGGCACACAGTTCTGCGTGTACCCAGATGCATGTAGAAGGCTGCGGCGCCCAGTTCTGCGTGTACCCGGATGCATGTAGAAGGCTGCGGGACACAGTTCTGTGTGTACCCGGATGCACGTAGAAGGCTGGGGCACACAGTTCTGCCTGTACCCGGATGCATGTAGAAGGCTGCGGGACACAGTTCTGCGTGTACCCATATGCATGTAGAAGGCTGCGGGACACAGTTCTGTGTGTACCCAGATGCATGTATGAGACTATGCTGGGTGCAGAACATTTATTTAGAACTCATAACTATCTGCTTTCAAAAGGAGTCTAAGAGAGATGGCTACTTGCTAAATGCATTATGATACAGATCAAATTGTATCATAAAAATATGTCATGATTTCAAAGATAATTTTATCTAAATACAAAGCACACCTCCTAAAAAATCGTTTTTAAATTCAGTCTGCATCTATTTGTCTTGAGAAGGGAACACACTGAAGTTGCCTAGGGGTGATGCTGTGAGGAGGCGTGGCCAAGGAACTCCCCAGGCACTTTCCATCCGTCCTCTCATTTACTCTGTATAGCACATGTGGAAATTACTGCCTCTTTATATCACGGTATTGTTCTCACGTCATAAAGAGCAAACTAAAATTCTCAAATATCAACCTTACTGCCGTTCTCCTCATTTTCTTGGAGAAACACAACTTAATGTTACGTAAAGGTAAGCTGGTCACAGGCGCATGTCCACGGCCAACGTCACAGCTAGCAAGCGGCGCGGCTGGATGCTGTCAGCCCCAAGCCTGTCTGTGTCCTGGTCCTGTGGCCATCAGGGGCCAGCGGGGCCGTCTACACTGGGGGCGCCATGCACATGCGCTCACCATGGAGCAAATGGCAGCCTCTGTCTGCTGAGCCTCCTGCTACACGTGCTCTGCTCTGTGAGAAAGGCTGAAGTTTTCCATTCTGCAGCTATGCTAACATCACTCGGGAATGAACCTACTAACATCTGAGAAATATTCTGGGTCAACGTGAGGCCCACAGCACTGGGCACTTGCCCCAGGTCCTCAGGTGACTCTGATGTGTGGCCAGACTGGGAACCAGTCCATTAAGTGGCTGCCCAGTCATTTCTGGTAACGGTTTGTTATCTTCAAGCGTCCTTCATAAAATACTCAACCAACAAAGACCATGAGCCTTACAGGCCTCAGGTGCTTCACACATGCTCACCACGCTGTGGCAGGGACAGCCCCCCGTACCTCACAGACGGCCGACCCTGTGCACCTCCCCTAAACCCCCATGGCGATCTCCAGATAGGAGCCACCGTCCTTCTTGTACAGGGGATGAGTCTCAGCCTAAGAACCCTTCCCAGGCCACACAGCCTCCGGGACTCAGATGCAGGTATGTCTGACGTGAGCGTCGGTGCTGCCTCCGAGCACGCAGCCTCATGTGATGAACAGGAAACCACCACCAAAATGCTCTCAGCTGCATCACAGTGACTTCTGCCAAGACGAGCCCAGTAGTATGGGGTAGATTAAAATAATGTCGATTTCTTTATAATGAGTTTGACTGTTACTGAAAATAATGAGGTATGAGGCAGAGAGCAAACATGTTTTGCAAAAAAGAACCTAAAACTAAATATAAACCTTAGTGGCTAGGTCTAAAAAAAACTGTCATTTGCAGAAAAAGAGACGGAGAGAAAGTTCCTTTTACACATTAAACGAAATAAGCCCTGCTACCCCGATACCATGAAACCTCTGCATTCAAACACCGGCCGAGCCTGGGCTCTTCTGTGCCCGGGTGTGTCCACCCAGGTCCTCACCAGGCTGGGGGTCTTCCTCCGTTTCCTTTCATTCCATCACAGAACAGTCTCGACAAACTATCACCCCACACTCCAGCCTGGTGGCACAGCCTGCTCGGTGACCTCAGCTTAACTCAGCAACATTCTACACAGACCAGGGCCTCCCCTCGAGCCAGCACACTCACGGGGTTCCCAGGACATGCCAGCAGGTGCAGAAAAGGGCGTCTTCACTGGTCAGGGCTCCTCTGGGAGGCCCCTGGAGGCTTCAGGAGGGGCGTGACAGAAGACAGAGAGAAATACTGCTGCAGCCTGTGATTCTATGTGTGGGGAGGGCCCAGACCAATCAGATGTGGCCTGCTTTTTCTCTCATGGCAAAGCTCACGCCCTAGGGAGAACCCGCACTGTTCTGGGGGTCCTGGCACCTAGATGGCCGTTGAGGCTAAGAGAACAACACACAGAAGACGTGTTTCAAAGACGGGCCCATCAGCAACAACTGCACCAGTCCCCACAGGCACCTCCACCCCTTCCCCTCTGTGCCAGTCCTCCATCACCCTGGACACATATGTTGACAGTCCTCCCGGGTTTGCAGGGAGGGACCGGTCCCCGCAGCTGCTGGATGCAGGTGGCCCCAGCAGAAGGTAAACGCTCTTAATACGCGCAGGTGAGACCCACCCCAGGAAGCAGAAGCAGGCTGTTACTATTTTAAGGGAATGATCAAGTCATCTTCAACTTGATTACAAACAACTTGGAATTTGTTCGTGACCGAATATTTTGATGTCTAAACACGTCCTTTAATGTTCTGTGAAGCTACAGAAACCACAGACTATTCAATAAGAAAGACGTTTCTTCCTTGAATTTAATTACATGGAAGAGTGGCTATTTGAACACCACAGACTCCAAACACTTTAACAAATATCAGCCTTAACAATTCTTTCATAATATCCAAAGTGCAAATAATGTTTTCGTTCTTGAACTTTTCAAAATCAATAAAAAATTACATACAACCATTCACAAATACATTTAAAGGCATAAATGATCATCTTATTGTGTAGAAGTGATATTTTTCATCAGTAGAATCCCGCGGGAGGAGTGACTATAACCATGTGATCGCTTTCAACCAGCTTAGCTGACTCATGACCTGGCTTTGACCTGTGCCCTTTAACTGATGTTCACACACACCCGGCACCCAGCCCATCCTCTACACACACACACCCCCTCCATCCAGCCCATCCTCTACGCACACACACACACACACCCTCCATCCAGCCCATCCTCTACGCACACACACACACACACACACCCTCCATCCAGCCCATCCTCTCTACGCACACACACACACACACACCCTCCATCCAGCCCATCCTCTACGTACACACACACACACACACACAAGCTCCATCCAGCCCTTACTCCCTACACACACACACACACACACACACACCCTCCATCCAGCCCATCCTCTCTACACACACACACACACACCCTCCATCCAGCCCATCCTCTACGCACACACACACACACACCCCCTCCAACCAGCCCATCCTCTCTACACACACACACACACACACACACACACCCTCCAACCAGCCCATCCTCTCTACGCACACACACACACACACCCCCTCCATCCAGCCCATCCTCTCTACACACACACACACACACACCCCCACGAT